>PVHP010008362.1:0-53529 GCA_004024765.1 Zapus hudsonius | reverse complement strand
CTGGTCTCTGCAGATTTTGCTGTCTTTAATCTCTTTGAAAGTTTAAGATAGTGTAACAGATAATAAAACAGCCACAAGTTTTGGCTCCTGTGGGCTTTTATGATACTTCTGTATAGTTTCCTCTGTTTTTGAAAAATACTAAGAAAGTTGGTAAGATGAGGGAAGACAAAATAAAACCCCCAAATGTGCTCTGAAATATCTGCTGTACTGACTTTCTTAGATTTCATTCTGTACTGTTCTTCTTCCTCAGGGTGTGAGTTGGTTTAGGGTATCCCAGACTTCCTGGGGTTTCTCTAAGTGATCTCCAGTACATTCTCCTGTGGAGTTCCTCCTTCCAGACACTCTGAACAAGAGTTTAAGGAACCACTCTAATCATTCTCTCAATCACATGTCTAATACAGGAAAGGGCTGTTTTAGCCTTATTTTTCCACTAATTGATGAACTCATCTCATTGTAGAAGTCTGTAATTGTACTGTGTCTTAAAATATTTCTGTTTTCCCATACTTTTTGAGGCATCTTTGTAAAGAAACTCTTATAAAGTTTAATCAAATATTTATGAACCTGGACTTAAGAGACCGAGTCAAAAGCTTATATTTTTTTCACTTGAAGCTTAATCTTGGGAGGAAAGTAGTTTTAGTCAGAGCACTGGAGGTGTAGTGTTTGGGGAAAGAATGGGAGGCATGTGCATCATGGTGATCAAATCCGAGTGAGGTATCACCAAAGAAGTTAAGAGGTTTGGTGCTCCCTTTTGGGATCCATTCTTTCAAACATAAGAGCATGTAGGAAAATGCCCAATAGAAAGCAAAATATTCTGGGACCTTTCCCTCTTTCTCTATGCAATTGAACTTAAAATATCTGGATATTTTATACACATTCATGCAGATTTGGTCAACTCTGACTGTAAGGATGAAGGATGCTCCCTGAGATGATGGCTCTTTGAATTCATTTGAAATTTCAATATTTCTAAAACTTTATTACTTGTATTGTATTGTTGACTTTTTAGTTTTCAATACCAAAAGAGTAAAGTAAAACAGAGAAAAAAACTGATCTTGACCTGACTCCAAGACCCGTTAACGGAACACATTGACCAGGGTAGTTCTTGTCTAGAAGCACCTGTGTGTACTACAGGGTAGAATAGACCATCTGTGGCTAGCCATAATAGGAAACACTTATTAAATGTTTACTATGTTGCAGGCAGGCAGTTTCCTGTGTGCTCTGAATTCTCATTAACAAACCCTGCATGCAAAAAAAAAAAGCATTGTATGCAATTCAGCACAATAAAACTGAGATATAGAGCTTGCCATTTAAATTTCCCAAGGCTGTAAAGTAACTGAATTGCCCAGGTCCATGGGACTCCATTTCATTTCTATGGCTGGATGATTCCTAGGCACATGGAGATCAGAGCTGTTAGATTCTGAAGCAGGCGGGGTTGAATACCATCCCATTGGCGTTTGGCTGCACATCTTTGGCAAATTAACTATCTTTAAATTTTATTTATTTATTTATTTATTTATTTATTTATTTATTTAAGAAAGAAAGAAAGAGAGAGGGGAGAATGAGTATGGGCACACCAGGGCCTCTTTCTGCTACAGAAAAACTCTAGACACATGCAACACTTTGTGTGTCTGGATTTTCATGAGTATTGGTGGAATCCAACCTGGGTTGGCAGATTTTGCAAGCAAGTGCCTTTAACCGCTGAGCCATCTCCCTAACCCAAATGAACTATATTTTTCATCGAAAAATTGAGAAAACTGAGCTGCAGAGATGGATCAGTGGTTATAGTACTTGCCTGCAAAGCCTAATGGCCTGTGTTCAATTTCCCATTATCCATGCAAAGCCAGATGCACAGAGTGTCACTTGCATCTGGAGTTCATTTTCAGCAGCTAGAGGCCCTGGCATCATTCTCATTCTCTCTCTCTCTCTCTCTCTCTCTCTCTCTCTCTCTCTCTCTCTCTCTCTCTCTCTCTCTCTTTCTCTCTCTCTCTCTCTGTCATAAATAACAAATAAATAAAATTTGAGACAACCTAGCCTTTGAGGGATTATTTGAAGTATTCCAAGGATGAACTTTTATTCACAAGTATATCGTAACTATTCTTCAGTTGGTTTAGCTCTAGTGGATATTCTTAATGAAGTTCAATCACACAGCACCTTAGCCCCACCTCTCTGTAAGGCCACTAGCCTCCTTGCACTGAGGGAAGGCTCAATCCAGCTACTCTGAGGAGACATCCACTTCCATTTAGATGGGAAAATCCACCTTAAATGTGGGCTACATACACCCTTGCATGGCCTTGGGTCTCGAACTGAATGAAAGAGAGGGAGCCAGTTAAGCATCTGCCTTTATCACTTTCTGCATCCTGACTGTGGTTGTAATGTGCCTGGCTGCCTCCAGCTTCCATCAACACGCCTTCTCTTCCATGATGGACTGGGTAAATCCTTCTCCCCTTAAGTTGCTATTGTCAGGTACCTTGTCACAGTGATAAGAATAACTAATACTAATTAATAATCATATGCAGTATTGTTGCTTTTCACTGAACTAGGAAGGATACAGCTATTAGGAAAAGTGATTTGTAATTATTTACTGTTTATACCTTGACTTTATTTGATGTAAGGCTGCCTAACTGCACTCAAAAAGATACACAAGTGAAAGGAAAGAGAAGTTGAAAGGGGGAAATTTGTGCTAATAAGTTTTTCAGTGATGGAAATATCAGAAGGAAACTTTTTTGCAGATATGGCCAATTTGTACTATAGTGATGCTACCTTGAAGATAAATCACATAGTGGGGATTTGTTTTTGATTTGTGATTTGAAATATTATTTGTGTTTTAAATTACTAATTTAAATTATTATTTTAAGCTAGTAGTTTATGATTGAAGATTCATCTCTGGATGTCAATGATTAAGTCAGAATACCACATGTAATTAATTATAGTACAACTCCCTCAGTAAAATGTCAGAAACTCAGATGGACTTATGGCTGAGAAGAGCAGAGTGTCCACATACAGAATCCAGAGGCTGGACCCTTGCTTCTGGCATTAGAGAAAACTATAGTGCTTATCTCACTGTTCCATTTCCCTCTGTATTCTAAGTAGTTTTGCATGTGTGCTGTGCATGTAGGTATATATAAAGATGCACATGCATATGTGTGTGCATGAATCTGGAGGCTGGAAGACAACCTCAGGTGTCATCCTCAGGAATGTCACCTACCACCTTTGAGGCAGGGTCTCTCAATGGTCTGGAGCCTACCAGTTAAGCTAGATGAGCTGACTAGCAAGCCTCAGGGATCCTCCTGACTCTACTTCCCAGTGCACAAGGACTTCTAGATTTTTATTTGAAAACAACAAAATTCACAAATTTTGGTAAAATTTGGGGCAGTGTACCAAGCCCCCAGGTCTAGAATCTGAACAGCCAGGCACATCGAACATGCCACTGGAGACCAACAACCATCGCTGTTCTAAAAGGCATGAAGTCTTGGTTGGTATTCAAGTAATTCTGACAGCAACATGTTTACAAACCTCATACAACCAACCATGCATTACTTATGTACGTGGACACATGATTTTGTCATTTTGCAAACATCACAAAGTACACAATGACAGCTACAACATCACTAGGTTTTATAATCTTATGTGACCCGCTGCCAGCTGCCTGACATTGACAGACGTATTATTACTTGGAGCAAGACTGTATTTAGCAGTGTGACAGAGAAACTTAAAAACTAGATCAACCTTTCCCCAACAATATTGGGGATAGCCTACATCCAAATGTCTCACCTTTTGTCCCCACTCATTTCTGGAATGGCAGTTGCTTAAGTTACAAGATTCTGGATCAGAATTTACTAATATTACCACCCTGCTGTTTTCTGAGAGTCCCTCCTGTGGTCCACATACATCCTTTCCTGTCCCCTCATCTGTGAAGCAATGTCTCTTTATGTCATAAAGAGCTTTGCTATGCTACTTTAGCTTGAGATTGACTAATTTCCTTGGGCACCAGTGTATCTGCAGGGTGTGGATCAAGCTTCAGCCACTTCCTTTAGACCTCTCTCTCTGTCTCTCTCTCTGTCTCTTTCTCTGTCTCTGTCTCTGTCTCTCTCTCTGAATGTGTGCGTGTGTCACCATTTTCAGGGCTGAAAGAAATTTTATCTTCCATGTCAAGACTAAATAATTAAAATTATCGGAAGCAAGTATTTCTTAGAGACTAGATGGATATGACTGATGGATATGACTCCCAGACACTTTGACTCTAAGGCCTTTCTTCCAAATTCTCGAATGCTACTGTATCTTATTAAAAAAAACTGCCTTAAAACATGCCTTGGCCTTTCCAGTATGGTTGGCTCTTCAAGGTTAGTTGGGTTTCTTCTTTTTCTAGAGCTTTGAATGGAACCAGGGCATCGGACATACCATAAAGACTCTACCACCGAGCTGCTTAGTTTTTTAATGGTATTCAGAGAGCTTGTGAAAAATCTTATTCAATGATTGGAGAGATGACTCAGTAGTTATGAGCACTTCCTACACAAGCATTAGGTTCTGAAGGAGGGGCTGGGCTGTGACCACTCAAATGTGAATCTCCAGCACCCATGTAAACAGCTGGGTGCGGCCACACACATATGTGAACCCAGTCATGTCAGGAATGCAGACCTGAGAATCATTGGAGCTTGTCTTGAATCAGTGAAGAGACTTCTCTCAAGAAATAAAAACAAATTTTTAAAACAGACATATAAGAGATAGGAGATTATACCTGATATCCTGCCCCTGCTGTTGTAGGAGTTTGCATGGACAAAATCCTTCCTTTACCACAGAAGTGTCATCAACTCATGACAAATGTCCCTGAGTTGGTTTTCATGATAAAGTTAGCAAATATGTATGTATATGTAGACACATATACATTTCCAATTTTCTGCCTTTCCAAATAAAGTTCCAATATTTGAAAAATCAGTTTACTTTGCCTATAAAAATGTATGCTTAGGAAAAAAATAAACACAGTAGGTAAAGTTTGATTTATTAAAACTCAAAGATTATTGTTGTTTATACAAAGAGTTCATGTTGTATGGATTCATGTTTTTCTTTCTCCCTGGATTTTTTTTCTTTCTGACACTAGTAATACATGTCTTCTTCCCCATTCCTATTATTGCAAGCCACAAATGAAGAAAATGATAACAAGAATATTATTCTTTCATCAAAGAAAAAAATAAGGTTTCACTGTTTAATGACATACATTTTCAATCTTTTGTTTTTTCATAGAACCTATGCAATTAAGTCATATAAAAACATTTTATTGGGCTGGAGAGATGGCTCAGTGGTTAAAAACACTTGCTTGCATTGCCTGACAAGCCTGAGTTCAATTCCCTAGTACCCATGTAGAGCCAGATGCAAAAAATGGCACATGCATCTGGAGTTCGCTTGCAGCTGCTAGAAGCCCTGTGGTGCCCACTCTCCATTTTTTCTCTGTCTCTCTCCCTCTCTCAAATAAATTATTTTTTAAAAGCATATTATTTCATATATTCATACTTAATAAATTTTGTGTGACATGTTAGCAATATAACCTATTAAGACAAGATTTTCATCAGGTTTAATGAAGTGGCACTGAAATAAATCCTAGATAAAATATCCTTTATTAACACTGACCACTTGCGATGGAGAAGCTGAGATCAGATCATCCAATAGTAAAGCTCTCTAAACAAATTAGCTCTTACTAGGAGGTGGGTGTGACTCTGGGCATTATGTGCTGGAAGAAAAAGAAGGCACTGGACAAGTTGTAAGGTCACAAATCAGGTTGTCCTGGCTCCAGGTAGGGTAGCAGACAGCTGGTGCTGTTGACCTGCTCTTCCTAGGGCGCCTGTGTTCTTAAACTCATGGTAGGGAAGTAGGGAGCCTGGGAGCTATTTAGCGCTCTCTCTCTCTCTCTCTCTCTCTCTCTCTCTCTCTCTCTCTCTCTCTCTCTCTCTCTCTCTCTCCTTACCTGGAATTCTACAGAGGGGCATTTTGATTGCCTCCTAGGCAGCAAAGTCTCTCAGTAGCCCTTTCTGAAAGGAGCAGCATCTATGATCTAAATGAACCAGAACAGAATAGGTGTATGACAAGTACGTTCCAGGGTTTGAGATATCAGCAGAGCTTATCTTTTTGAGCAACATTGTGCCAGACCAAGTGCCATGTGGAGCCCTGGAGTAAATTCCTCCTGTTCAGAGAACATAGGCCTCAATTCACAGGCACAGATTTGCTGACAGATCAATATTGCATTTGAACTTGGAAGAGGATTTTGCCAGAAGCATCTATACATCACATAGGACTTGTCCTTCATTTTATATTATCTGTTTTCTTCTCAGTAATCTGGTCCAATCTCCTCAAAAGACAGGCCTACTTATCAAATAAATGGTTTACAAACTAAGAAAAATGTTCACATTCCACATAACTGATATTACATATAAAAGTGCCAACAAACAGCAATTTCTAAACAACCCACTGCTTCCTACATCCCTCTGTCCTCTGCTTCCCACTGGATCTCTTCAAAAAATCTATTTTCTGAAAGATAAAATTGAGACAAACATTTTATTGTTTTAAGTTGGCAGAACTTTAAAAAGGTGATACTGTGACTCATTCCAGACACAAAAATCTCTGGCCCTGAGCTGGTCTTAGTTTTCACAGAAAGGCCTAGAAAAACATGGGCTTTAAGAACCGGCCATGTGTACTAGACCTTCTGTGAAGAGAGGGGCTGTGAGTCCTGGGGGTGCAGGTCAGCATCTGCATTTCTCTGTGAGCTCTACGGAAAGCCATGCATGGCTGCTCTCTTCTCCGCCCCAGAAACTAATTAAAACTCACATTGCATTCTGGAACATTCCTTAAATGTTTTGTATGTATTAATAGAAGGATGATCAATGTCCAGATCAAAAAGAGAGTCATCCTCATCTGCTTTTCCCTAGTCATACGACTCCTATTTTGATTACTTTTTAAAAAATTATTTATAACTTATTTTCAAGGAGAGAGGTGATAAAGAAGAGAGAGAAAGAGAGAAAGGAGTGCACCAGGGCCTCCTTTTACTGCCAACAGAACTCCAGATACATGAGCTATTTGTGCATCTGGCTCCATGTGGCTGCTAAGGACTCAAACCTGGGCCATCAGGCTTTATAAGCAAGCACCTTTAACCACTGAGCTATCTCTCCAGCCCCTTGTTTACTTTTTGACATTCAAACTAACATATGCTTATTTTTTTATAAAAATTATAGAAATATGTGACATAAAATAAAAAGCCTAAACCACCCTTACAACTCAAGATTAACTTTATAGCTTCTCCAGGTTTTTGGCTGCTGTATAGCAAGAGTGTACATGTATAATAACCTTTTAACAGAAATACGAATCATACATCCTACAGCATAATTTAGAGCTAATAGCTCATGTTCAAGTTCAGTTCTAAATGTTCCTTTTTCTTTTAACTTCATGCTACAACTTGCACATACTTTCTTGTTTTAACCACTCTTTAATAGCTATCCTGGATCTTGGTGTGTGAATAATGAATTCTTGGCCTATCCGTTCATCTGCTATGGGCTGTTTGGTTGACTTTTATGAAAGGTGGCAGTGAGCCTCCTCGATCATACGTTGTTCTATACTTGGGTCACTCTCTGTGGGATAATGTTTGGAAGTAAAATCTCCTGTCAAGGCCTTGGGAGTCTCAAGTGCAACATTTTAAGAAGCTGAGAATCTGCAGTTAAGACTGAAAAAAGGGAGCGGCCATGCTTGTAACAGCAGAAAGAACCGAGGTTACTGAGATCTGACTGGAGATGTGCTAAAAAGTGGTACAGATTAAGTGGACATCCTTACATTTTTATGGAGCTACCTGATCAGAATCAGATTTAATCTGGTGCCAAAATAAGAGACAGTAAATGCAGGCAATTTCCTCAAGTTTGTAATTGTGTGAACTCCAGAGATATATACCAAGGAGGCAAGGTGACAGGTTTCATGGGAAACAGAATGTTGGTGCAAACTAGAGATAGCAAGGTGATTTCTGATGATGGCCAGTGTTCAATAACAACACAGGGTGTGGCAGAGCTTGAGAGGAAGACAGTAGGATCAAAGGGAGGATAGGCTACCTTACAGGCCATAAATTCTGAAGCCTTGAAAGATAAAAAGGTCCTATATTAATGTACATACAAGATTAAGCTATGTGATCTGCAGTCACTTAAAATGTCTTTCCATCTAAAACATACTAATGTACTCCAGATCAAATAGAGCTGTGCATGTTGGTATATCTCCCAACTATCCAGTTTTACTGCAGTTAATCTGAGGTGCTTATTTTTTTGGAAAAATTTATCTAGAGGAATGAAAGATCTATTGGTATCAGCGTGTGTTCCCAGGTAACTAACTTTGGGCAGTCTTTAGGGCTGTTCCTTTAAAAAGAAGGGGGAGGGGGACTGCTCAAAGCTGGTTCCAATGCTGGCTGGAGGCTGACTCCTCTGGAGCCTGCACTGAGCAAGACAGGACAGGTTCTAAAGCTGTGAATCAAAGGCATCCTCTCTTTCCCATGTGAATCAGTATTAGTCAGAATATCACCTTTGCAAGAAGATGACTCCATTTCAGCCCTTAAACTGTCCTGTGAAGCATTATAAACACAAAAGCATTCTCCTTTTCCAGGGACACCAAAATAGCTCTCATCTGATCTTCCTTCCAAGAAAGAGGACCTGTGTCTGTCCTAGTGGGAGGTCATGCATTCACCAAGCTACAGAACTTCTGAGCCCAGAGACCTTTCTTACCCAACATGGTTATCCAGATAACCAAATGTAAAGGTGCTTGTGGGTTGAGGCACAAAGCTGTATTTTGAATATATAAAATTATGAGATACACTGGGGGCCAAAGATAAAGATTCTTACAAGTCTTATGAGAATTTCCAAAGAGAAAGTTTCATTTTTAAATTTATTTATAACACTCATCAAAGCTGCACACAATATACCCTATGAAATAAAATCCGAGCTAGAATAGGTTTAAAATAACACAATAGAAAATATAAAATCCATTATCTTTTTCTATCTATATTTTTGTATAAACAAAAGTGGGTCTGAGTAGACACAGCTATTTCTGTGATGAGATCACTCTCTAGAGTGAGCTTCAGAGGTATTCATTGCTGAAGCCCAGGCCACCAGCCTTCCAAGGACAAGGTCTTTCATCAGGGGGCAGCCCTCCTGCCCACCAGCAGAGCAGGCAGAGGTTGGGCAAACCTCAACATTCTATTGGCATCCACCTCAATGATTTACAAACCTTTGTTTAAAATCTTAACTGTCTTGTTATTAAATCATTTATAGTTGACTTCAAATGTAACCAAACTTACAGAATTCCCAAGACACCATTCTTGGCAAGAGAATCTAGGATTAAGTGGCAATCTGTACTATAATTCCTTGGTTTCTGTGCTGTCTCCCGTTCCTATCAGGAAGTAGAATTTCAAGTATTGCTTTTCGTGCTTTATTTGGGATTGATTTTAGCCCGCTTTCCTTTCTTTGACTCTGGCTGGCCTTCAGCCACCAGCCTGCACAATGACCAGCTGGCCCTTGGCAGATCTTGGGCCCAGGTGTGAGGTAGCTGGAGAAGCATTTGGAAGCCAGGATGGGAGTGACTTCATTTTCCACTGGCACTATGCAGAAATGAAGGGGATTCAAGGGCCTTCAAAAAAGCTTCCTCCAGTGAGTAGAGTTTTGGGGAGTTTCCAGACCTTCAACTGCTTTTATTCTTGGAAGCATCATTGTTGCTTTCTCCCCCTTCCATTTATATCCCAGGAACTGATTCAGAAACCATAGAAATTGGATTTGGAATCACTGAATGCTAGCAGACAGCTGACTGCACTCCTCCGAAGAAACCCTGCCAGCGGGGAGGAGGTATCAAGTGTGTCTGCTCTCTTGGCTGGTCCGGCTGGGTCCTCTCGCTGCAATTGAGTCACATCTCACAGCAAAGTGCACTAGAACTAAAGTGTTTTGCTTCGTTCTTTAGACATTTTGTGGTTCGGGGTTCAGTCAGGCAGGGTATGATTTGCAGTCTATAGTAATCAGTGTCAGAGCAGCTGCCCAAGCAGGCAGGCTCATCTCGCTGGCTGGACTTTTCTTTTTTCTTTTCTGTTCTTTTTTCTTTACTTTTCTTTCTTTCTTTCTTTCTTTTTGTAACCTGTACCTCACACCTTTAACAAAAAAAATTAGACTTGGATTCCAGTTTCCTGAGCCCATTGTTACCTCTGATTCACAGCTCTCAGCAGGACCCACAAAACTCTCTGAATACAGCTCAGCAATGACTATGTTAGTGGGTTTTAAATCACCCAAAATTTGCCCCAAAACCACTAAAAATGTGACTGTCTAGACTTAACAAAGTTCTATAGAAAGGAATTCCTTTATAGGAAATGTGAGATGTTTTACCTCAAGAGGAAGTGAATTTAGTTGCGTGTTTTAAAATAAGATGGGATCAAACACTAGGTGTTAACTTGAGATACACTTTAGATTCTGTTAACAGAGCTCTTCAGGGAGGGACTCAGTCGTCTATGCTAGCAGCCCACCAGATAAAATCAGGTAAGTACTATATTTAGGAGGGCCGATGTGATGCCAAGAGGAGGAGACATTTTTGAAACAGGAAGGAGATGTGATGCATACTCTTGGTGACTTGCTTCTCTATATGAGGCATTCCCCACATTACCTCACTTCATAGAGTAACACCTGAGGGCTGATGTTAAGGTAGGGATACAGCTGGGAGAGTCTGGCTGATGGAAGTGGACTCTGACTGATGCTCATTAAAGCCAGAACTTTGAGCTAAGCATGACTGGAGCAGATACTTGAACTCTACAGGCTCACCAGAGATGGATGCTCTGGCTGATGGGGCAGCAATGTTCAGCCTGTTGGAGGCTGGAAGCTTCCTATATAAACCATTTTCTGGGGTTCACTGTAACAGTACTTGACAGCCAACTTCTAAAACCTTCCAGGGCTCACAGTGAGTCACCTGGATGTCAGTGTTTTTTTTTAACGATTGTTTAGTCATGCCTCTGCTCCAGCTGCATCCAGGGCTCTTTTTCCCATCCAGCCCTGATGATCCATGTGAGTAACAAGGCACAGACCTAGGCACTCTCTGTGGCAGGAAACAGAAGTCTCGGCCATAATGAGAGCTTGACAATCAGGCTACTGAGGCAGCTTGGGGGAAGGAGGGAGGGTCTGTGGCTCTAACTTGTCATATAGAATCACAACAGAGAATAGCTGAGGGTTGTCACTTTTAATCAGGGATTATGGCATGATGTAGCCTCTGAATCAGACCTGCAGAGCTTTGTGGCACCTTTGTAGCATGAGACCTGCAACTGGTCCCAAACCAGAAACCAGATTCTGAGAATGTCATATTTCTTTATCAGTGGCCTCCCCTCAAAAGTAGGGAAGGCTCTCCTTACCTATTTCTGAAAATTAGTTTTAAGACTTTAAAAAAAACATAGTAGAAGTGAATACCATTCAAGAAATGACAACTTGAGAGCAGTCCTTTTCAACACTGTGAAGTCAAGAGGGTTTTTTTGTTTTGTTTTTTTTTAAGGGACCCAGGTTATCCAGGTCATTAATGACAGAGGGGAGACTGGGATCTCCATCTGCTGGGCACTTTCTGTTACAGCATCAAACTAAGTACAACCCCAAATGTCTTCGAAACAGAATCAATTTGGTCATGATGGTCTAGTCAGTCATTAAAAAAGATAAAATTCATAGACTCAGAGAAAATTGATTGTGCAATTTTTCCCTCCAAAGTCGGAATCTTTAGAAAATGAAGAGGAGGTGGCATCTAGACCCTAGACCAGCCATCATCAAGAAGGCTGGTGACAACAGAGCCATTACTCCATATGGTCTAGTAGTCTACCAAGGTTTTCCAAACAAACTGGAAATAGATTTTGTGACTTTAAATAGAAAGTTCAATGAAATCAAAATAATTTGTTCCCTTAACATCTTGGCTAATGATGTCTTAGTGTGGAGAATGCTGCTGAAGCTGTACCATAGTTGAGCTCACTAAATAAGATCATGCAAGTGACCAATGTGGAGTAGAAGGCAGCAATGTGTTGTGTCCTTAACAATCCCAAAAGCAATTTCCTAGACAAATCACTTAGCAACTGGGTGAGTTCTCTGTTTTGCCTCCAATGGGAATGTGAGGTTTAAAATATCCAAGAGTAGGGTCTTACCCTTACTTCTGGTGGGCAACACAAACATTCGGTTGCAGGACACTGAGAAATCAAACCGGTTGCCCCTTCTCTCTAGCTAGCTGTCATAGTGCTGTGCAGGCTGCTGGAGGAGAAAAGACATCAATAGTCCTGTCCATTAGTGGACGCTGCAAATTACACAATCGACCAGCCAGGCAAGAAGTGTCCACAAGGGCAATAATAGTGTGATTGCTATGGAAGTAACCAACTACATTACGTTTCAGACCCACTCTAAGAAAGGGATTCCCTGAAAATCTCATCATAATCCTACAATTGGGAAGACCATAGACCCTAAGGGGAAGCCAGCTCTGTAGTTTGGCTAAGTGGAGTGGATCAGTGAAAGGGGGTGGAGGAGAAGCAAGAAGAAGTCAGTGGGTATAGCTTTTGATCAGAATGCATTATACACATGTTAAATATTGTCCATGAAAATCTGGAAAACACCTAGGAGCTCTCTAGTCCTCCCTGCTGTGTTGGCAATTGTGGTTTGACTGTCACTTTCCCTCCTTGATGGAGATGAACTGTAAAATGTGGCTTCAAGATAAATAAATTTTTTTCTCTTCACATTCCCTGCAATTTTCATTGTACTTTCTCAGTGAGTCAACACTATGGAAAATGTTATTATAAGTTTCAACCTTTTAGAACACATGTCACTTTAAGAAGCCCTGATGCCTATTATGTAAGCCCAGGGAGATGAGGCCAGCCCCCACTGCCAAAGAAACCCAAAGCCACAGGAGTCATGTCTCTGGGTCCTAGCTAGTGTCTCTATGGCTCTTAGCACATAGGCTAAGTTATGTGGAGTAGAACTTTCCCCTTCCCAAAACACTTATAAAAGGAGACCACTTGCTTCCTTCTTCAGCTCAGGTGTCTGGAACACTACCTTTTTTCCAACTCTTTGCCTCTCTGTCTCTGTCTCTCTCTGGCTTCAGACCCCTAGACTACTGTGGCATAATAATATCAACTCTCCCAATAAAAGCTGTAACTCTAAAAGGGCATTTCATCTTAGCTCCTCTCTCATGGACCAGGCTGTTCTTCCTCATAGCATTAGCAGTTCCCTCCTTGATGCAAGAGCATAGTTCAGCAACCCTGCTTTTGTCCCATGCCCTTGCCCTGGAAATGAACTTCAGTTAAACTAAAAACATCACAGAATATTTAGCTTTGATGCAAACCTAAAGGTGATTTAATAAGAACCAAGGCTGTATTCAGGCCCCCTTTTTAAGTGGCATAAAGTCCATCCTTGTGCCACAAACATCTAAGGAGCAATGTGCTTACCTTGTATTAGGAGCTCTGGGGTCCCCTGGGAGCTTGGAACATACATTGATAGCAACCTGTTTATAGGTTCCCCAGGTGACTCTCCTGTGTAGCCAGGGGAGGAAATCCTGCACAAAAGGATGTAAATAAAAGTAGTGGTCCTTTATGCTCCTCACCATATTTAACATATCCTTTTTGATTTTTAAAGTAAGACCTGGTTATTCCAGAATATTACAAAAAGAAAGTATGGTATAGAAAATAAAATCTCATGTAAACTTGCCACCCAGAAACAACTACTATTAATATGCTACTGTGTGTTTGGCATATGTTTTATACATATTAACAGCATGTCTCCCTGGGATGTAGTGGTGCATACCTACACCCCTACTTAGGAAGTTAAGGCAAGAGGATCCCCAGTTTGAGACCAGCCTGGGCTACAAAGTGAGACTTTGTCTCAAGTACAAAGAAGAGAGAGACAGAGAGAGAGACAGAGAGACAGAGAGAGACAGAGAGAGACAGAGAGAGACAGAGAGAGATAACATATCTGAGATTTTTCCCCGTTAAATATTTTAACAGATGTTTAAGTTTACATACACACAATAATTTGTTTAAAAGTCCCTTGATATGGGATATTTGGTAATTTTCTTTTAAAAAGTCTTAAAAATCTGTATTTCTAAGGTTCTTATAATTTGGAGTCTCTAATTTTAATTTATTTGGAGATCCCGTGTCTTCTACACTGATATGTCTAGTGGACAAAGTATTAACCAATGTGCTTTTGGTTTGTCATCACAAACAATTCTAAAAATATGGTTATATCCTATATAAGATTTTTGTGAAGTTCAGTGAGTGTGCTAACCATTGCACCACAGGACCCATAGCTACCTAAGATTTTGAGAGAAGGAAGTTGAATAGAAGTTGAAGCATTTCAGCCTTTTATTTACATTATTATTCTTTAAGTTCACATGAAAAGTGGATTTTATTTAACAAAATATAATACATTAAAATATTGTTGGGTATGGTAGCTCACATCTTTAATCCCAGCACTGGGGAGGCAGAGGTAGGAGGATCACTGTGAGTTCGAGGCCAGCCTGGGACTATAGAGTGAGTTCCAGGTTAGCCTGAGCTAGAGTGAGACCCTGCCTGAAAAAAATAGAAAATAAAATAAAATATTACCAAGACTTTACTTGGACAAAAGCATAATAAAAGCATGTCAAGCACCTTACAGGCATGATCTGTTTTAATCCATTGTTAATTTATAAACATATGTCATTTAACTTTTTCATCTACCAGGATTATTGTACAAGCCCCAAGCCCATTGTCCACATAAAGTAAATATTCAATCAATGGTTGCTACTTTTATGATTTCAATTTAGCAAATATTTGTTGTATCTTATTGCATTTAAGAAGTTATAGTTATCAACTCCTAATATTGGAGCTACTCAATCATTTAAAATAGATTCTCCATCAATCATAGGATGGAAAAGTGGCTCATCCTCTAGCACCCAAGGGTTCCTCAGAAACCTTCTGTAGGTCTGGGGACCATGGGAAGATGGGGCTCAGGCTCCCACTCCCATGTGCCCTTCATGTGATCAGGTTACTGCTCTGGGACCCAGTCACTTATTCACAGAAAATCTGCCCATGGTGTACATACTTCCTGTGGTCCCTTCTCTCTCCCATCCAATTCCGTTCATATGGCCACCTGCCAGGTCACTTTGCTGGGTAAGTTTGGCTGCCTGATCCTTGGACTGCATTACTGGAATGGGGAATTACATTAATCAGCTTTATTCCTCAGGGCAATCATACATTGTCATGGTCTGACATCCGAAGTGACAGGCAGATGTGTTCCCACAACCACATTGGATAACTACCTGAAGTTGGAAACAAAAGGACACCTACTTGTTACCAATGTACTCCATGTACAGTAGAGGGAGAATGTGTGCGTAGATTCATGGATATTGCTAGAACCTTATCCATTCAAAACCAGGAAATAAAATTTAATCATGTTAGGAAAGACAGGGTCTGCTAGGAAAAGAAGACCTAGCAGCATGGATTCGAGAAAGTCATGCTTTTCTGAGTTACTTAATTCTATCACTCTGCTGGAATCTGGGACTCCCAGCCTTCTCTGCTTCTATTGTGGGGAAGGCTATGGAGATACCCAGGCTCTCAACCTTCTCACAGCAGTATACAAGAAATCCATTACAGGAGGCGCCCTCACCTTTTACAGGCAAGTAAATGAGTGGCTAGAATATAGTGGAACTAAATCCCAATATCTGACTTCTCAGCGCCCTCCAATGCACACTTTGCTGGCCTTTTCATTGCTTCCAAGAGAAAACACAGACAAGCCACAGCTGTGCAATTGGATGAACATCAGCAACCAATCAGCCCTTGGTAGGCACACTCACATCAGAAGAGGCGCCACCTGAACCTCAGTGCTCCTTGTGCTGTCTTCAAGGGGAGAGCCACCCCTTGCCTAAGCTCACACCAGGTCAGGTTGGCCTGCTTTGGAATTTTATGTGGATTGAACTATCCAGTGCATTCTCTGCACCTGGTTTCTTTCTCTCTCTCTGTTGAAATGCTTCCTGCGTTGTTCCATGCAGCTGTGTTCCTTTCCTTCTTGTAGAGGTAGAGAATATTGCACAGCTTCTCTCCCCTTCCAGCACTGATGGACTTCGATGGAGTTTGGTTTCCTTTCTTTGCAGTTGAGTCTGTGCGTATTCTCACATATACCTCTGGTGTGCTTTTCTGTTTGCTTCTGTTGGGTTACAAGGAGTGTGATTTCTGGGTCATAGGATAACATTAGAAGTTGAGTAAATACTGCCAAAAAGTTTTCTAAAGCTATGAAGGCAAGCTGTTCCACCAAAGGTATTGATAATTCCCGTTGTTCTGAAATGTTCCCAACAGTTGTACTTATCTTACTTGTTGGTTTGCTATTCTGATATGCTCCCTGAACCTCTAATAATTAAAATTCTCCATAGTAAATTTACAGAGATGACTTGTAATACCAAAAAGACATAATGGGGCTCTGAACAATGTGTGAGCCCCAGAGTCAAACAAGGAAGAGCTTGAATCCCACCTCTATTCCCACCACTTAGGATCTCTGAACCTCAGTTATTCATTCTGTAAAACCAAAATAAGTCACACAGTGGAGTAAAGATTAAATATTTAAAAAATAGAAGACTCGAGGCATACTAGATTAAAAAATGCTTTGTTCTTTATAGCCTACTCCTAGGGATTATTTACTCTTTCTTGTTTTGCTTCTAAACACTGTCTTATTTCTACACCAAAGCTTGCTTCCTCTAAAAAAGTAGGAGTGTATGTATGGCCATGGACTACAGTCAATCAAGAATAAGAAGATACTTGTTTTCTCTTAACCATAGATTATATAAATTTTTATAGCTATGCCAAGGCCATTTGTGAAATCAGAGAGCTTGGAAATTACTGTGTGTCTCTTTGCTGGAGGGTGAGTCCTTTGAGACCCCACAGGTGCTGTGGCTTAGGACAATTAGATGACCTCTTTCCAATTCTAGGGGTCTTTGCACAATATTTCCTGCATCTAATAAAAAAGGTATAAACATATTTGTGATCAATAACCAAAAATGAAAGTAAATTTTGACCTGTGCAGTAACTGTCAATTGATGAGAAAATTTCCAAGTTGTTCTTAATAAAATTTAAAATATCCAGGATAAATGACAACTATTTACCACACTTGAAGGAATTTCTGCATATTTTATCCAGATAACTTATCAGATAAGATAGAAATATGGCTTAAAGTTGCTTTGCTACCTTTTTGCAAAGTATCATGATTTTGCTCAATGAACGTGTGAAAGGAAAACATATGTAGTGCCCAATGAAAGAGGTAATAGTTCTGAGGGGTTCACCTGCCTTTTTTTGTCTAATCTGAGAAGAACACGAATGTTGTACATTCAGGGTTTTTTTTTGTTTGTTTATTTATTTTGCTTTCTGTTTCTAGTACTAGGAATGGAACCAGCATCTCACATGTGCTTGGCAAGTGCTATAATAATAAATTGTGCCCCTGCCCAAAATTAATACTCAATAAATAATTAGTGGACTATTGAAACATATTAAGTGTTTTCCCCTCTACATGCAGCAAGTATAGATGTAATGGTGAGAAATCCTTTTCCTCTGAGAGATGACCAAGTGAGATTGCAAGCTCAGGATTAATTAGCTTACCCTCATTGAAGACCATACGATATGGCATAAATGTCTGATTTGAACACTACCTTTGAGGCATGTAAACAGCATAAGGGGGCTGAAGAGATGGTTCATCAGTTAAATGCAATTGCTTGCAAAGCCTGAAGGCCTGGGTCTGATTCCCCAGTACCCACATAAAACCAGATGCCAAAGTAGCACATACATCTGGAGTTCCTTTGCAATGCCCATTCACATTCTCTCTCTCTCTTTCTCTCTCTCTCTCTTTCTCTCTCTCTTTCTCTATCTTTTGCTCTCTCCCTCTTTCTCTCTCTCTTTCACTCTCTCTCTTTCTCTCTTTTGCTCTCTCTCTCTTTCTCCCCCCTCTCTCTTTGCAAATAAATAAATAAAACAGTTAAAATTAAAACACAAGATGCTGTCAGGTGTGATGGTACACTCCTTTAATTACAGCACATGAGGAGGCAGAGGTAGGAGGATTGCTGTGAGTTTGAGGATAGCCAGGATGAGACAGAGTGAGTTCCAGGTCAGCCTGCACTAATGGGAAACCCTAAATCAAAAAGAAACAAATAAGCATAAAGGGGAAATGTGGGCCCTGAAGATGTTCAGCCCCAATAATTGTTACCTGTTCAGAAACTAGAATGGCAATTTAGCTCAGAGATTGCTAAAAATCTCATCTTCTACTTAATGTCTGAATTTGTTTAAATGTAATAACTCTGTTGTCACCATTCCACTGAGACATTCAGGAAATGTTCAGGAAATGTATTTATTCTATGGCGCTCATTCTATCAAAGCTAGACCCTTATTTGAATTCTTATCTTTACCTGTTTGGCTCTACTGCAATTGTCTGCTTATGTCATTTGCTCTGTCCCCACCCTACATTGGTTCTCCATCTCCTTGACCTCTCCTTACCAATGTCGGGTTTTTTTTGTATGTGTGTGTATGCATGTCTGCATATGTGTAGACATACATATGTGCAGGTGCACCAGCACACACATATGCACACATGTTTAGAGGCCAGAGGCTGACATCAGTGATTTCCTCAGCGGCTCTTTGCCTTATTCACTGGAGCAGGATCACTGACTTGAGCCCAGAGTTTACAGGTGAGTCTGTCTACTAGCTTTCCCTAGGCTTCCCTGTCTCTGCTTCTTCAGCACTGGCGGGCCACCACACCTGCCAGGCATGACAGTGGGTGCTAGGCATGCAAACTCTGAGCCTCATGCTCACACAACAATGCTTAATCCACAAAGCATCTCCAGCCCCTGCTCATGTCTTTGAAAGGCCTCTTCTGTTTTAAATACATGATTCTACACACAAAGGTACCCACTCTGCGTGTTGGGAGATGGCACAAAGAGAAGGGCCCTCTGAAGCTGCATTCCAACAAGGTTCTCAGTAACTCGTGCCCACTAGAGCTAGAGAAACCCTGACCTCACCTAGGCAGGTATGTGTTACAGAAGGCATTGTCCTGTCTGGGCAGCCAGATCTAAGCGGAAAAGTTTCTGCTTTTGAAAGCTTGGATAAACTCAAAGCCACACATATGGGTTGGAATAATAGGTAAATCTTTCTCAGCTTTCCTGCAATATTTCTGTGTCTTTCTGTGAGGTCAGACACTGCCCTGTCTGGCAGACCATGGGGCGAGATGACCTGCAGTACTTACAGGGCCTACAGCAGCCTGTTCTGTTTAGGCTCAAAGGACCCTGTTCTCCTGATGACTGTCTGTCTATGCATGGATGGCCCAAAAGAGCTTATTGGTTACCAGTATCTACTTCCTGATATTCTGTATGAATTACTCAGCTTGCTACATGGATAGCCAGCAAGTGTATTAATAACAAAGGATGTATCCTCTTCGTTTGACAAATTATTGTGCTCATTTAGTCATTCAAAAGTTATTCACTTGCGTAGAAGAAAGCATGTGTTACAGTGAGGAGGTTGGGTGGGAGTGACTCATCACAAAGGTAGTCACCCATTTTCCCTTTTCAATAGTCAATGTTAGTGGTGTGAGAGATACTCACCTGCAGTATTTCAGGTCTGTCTTCCTTCCTGGACAATCAGTGCTCGAAGGCAAAGACCCTTCTCACCTCTAGTAATAAGCATAGGCCCTGGCATGTTTGTGGGCTCATAAACAGTCCATCATGATGAATTATTAGCATATTAATTGTCCTTGGGACATTGTTATTACATGTTAAACATCTGCAGGGTCCATGGAGCTGTCGTTAGTAGCAGAGGTAGTATTAGAAGTAGGAGCATATATGTATTTTCTACCAACTATGGTACCTCCAAGCTTCAAAACCATTATTAACATTGTAAGAAGAAATGTGGATGGGAAAGAGCCAAAAGGCATTATGGTTAGAAACTGGCCAGGTGTCATTTTTGAGAGATTAGATAACACTGTTTTCTGGTAGAGTGAATTGCCTGTTTGTTGCAAGTTGGAACTTTGCTGGACTGGTTTACAGGGCCAGGGGGGAAGAGATAAGTGAATCTTTAGTGAGAGGTCATCTGTTTTGAAAGCTTGGAAGATTCCATGAATTAAATCCAAGTGTTACAACATAAGGAAATGTCTCAGATGGTGCAGGGTAATAAAGTCTCTAACATAAAAGCTGAAGTTCTTTATGCTGTTCTGTTTGGAGATTCCATATAATTCAAACCTCCAAGAGCTTAAATGTTTACAGCCATGAATGGGATTAGATATAAAACTCTAAAGCCAGAGAGAGTAAACCATTTTCTCGTAGACAGTCCCAGGAGGGCATGCCTGCCTCTCCATTGATACTAAAGAAGGAACAAGGGGTGCTCCTGCTCTTGCAGACAGGTGTCGTGCTCTTTCGGTGGCATCATGTGCTTCCTGCTTAGGTGACTGTCTAGTCATTAGAAGAATGTCTTGGGCATTTCCACTTTGTTCCTGACTGGAAGAACCAAGAGGCCCTGTGATGTCAGAGATTTCTTAGTTTCATAGCCACGGGGGCATATTTCTTCCCCAGCCTTCATCTCTTTTTTTAACCAACAGCAGCCTTGAGTTGATTTCTTTCTCACCCCCGGCTCACAGAATGACTTCTGTACTCAGCCCATCACACTTCAAACTGCAGCATAAGTGGCGCTTTTGTCTTTGTTTAGAATTCTCAAACTTTCCTGGGTAACTTACTAAATTAAAATTAATATTAGAACTTCCCCTTCCCACAACTAAAAAGCACTGAAGTGATATACTTACCTTTTACCTGTCATTAATTCAATTGGAAAAAAAACTGAATTGGATGTCTGCATGATAATCAACTTGGCCAAGATGGAGAGGTGGCGATTTTCTAAGGAAATGACAGTTTATTTAGGTAGTCAGTGTGAAGGGAGGCTACAGCTTCCTTAGAACCCTCTGATCCCTTGCTGTACCCAGAGTCCCCAGCTGAGAAACGTGATAGACCACGACTCTCCAGCGTCTCCTAATCTTCTTGCTAGCCCAGCTATACGCATGGGCCCACAGGTCCTAGGCTATCCATATGCCCTTCCCTGTTTATAGTGTGAGCTTCCATCTCACTCCCCTTTACTAACATGAGTTAGTTTCATGTCATCTGTGTCCCTAGGCTCCTATCTAACCACCCAAGGCCCACAGAGACCACTCCCAGGACGGAATATGTCCAGCTTGGGCTGCTGAGAGCAGTTGGGGAGGAAACGAAAAACATACAACCATGCCATCTGTGACCAGACATAACATAGCCTTGCCATGGAAGATACGGAGGCACCAGCCACAGCCTTCTTTCTGGTGCACGCTGGCTCACTTCTGACAGGAGCTGCTTTCACTGGACCAGGAACTTCCCTTGCTCAGCTGGTGACTTATTCATGCCTCCCTGTCTCTGCTTCTCACTTTCTGTTTCTCCCTTCTTCTCTTCTGCCCAGAACTGGGGTGCTTTTTACAGCAAAGCTGGAGCCTTGCATCCTTTGGAAAGCTCCCCTATGTCCCCATCTGATACCAGGGATCTCTGCCCTCACAGCTAAAAGCAGTGTGATCAGTTGCTAAAACTCAATTCCGGTGTGTCACATGAGTATGCTCCTGTGGCATCTATCACACTATGGAGGATTTGCTGGTTTGGGATTTTGTGTCTGCCAGTTACTTCAGTTCCTTCAGAGATGGGGCTGTGCACAGAGTCTTGCGTTGAGTATATGGCTGCCAAGGTATGAATTGATTAGTATTTTACAATATACAGCTTTTAATGAAAAAGTTTCATTGAAATAATCCACATGATGGTTTGTTTTAAAACGATGACCTGCTTATCTATGGTCAAGAAACCTAATAAAACTAGGTTTTTGGCATGTCTATATAGATTATGTGTGGTGTGGTGTGATATAAGATGTATATGGTATATGCACATGTGTGTGCAAGTGTGTGTGTTTCTGCGCACATACAGAGGCCAGACAAGAATGTCAGGTGTCTTCTGCTATCACTCAGCTGCATGTTTTCCTTGAGACGAAGTTTCCCCCTTAGCCCAGAACTGCCATTTTATTATAGTCAACAAGCCCCAGTGATGCTCTAAGTGTCCAATCTAGAGTAGGGTTACAGATGTGCATGGCCACACCCAGCTTTTTACGTGGATGCTGGGGAACAGAACACAGTGGTCTCAGGCCCTTGTACTTTGTGGCTAGTGTTCTTACCCACTGAGCAATCCCCCCATCCCCAAGACTAGGTTTTTAGTAAGGTTTCCCACCTTATTCCCCTTTATGGCAAGGAAACACTTGGCATAAATACCTCTGAAATATTTCAGTCAAAACTAAAAGCTTTATTTTAGCATATTTTGCTGATGTTAATATCTTTTAAATCTTTACTAAGTTTTTATAACTAGCCATTAAATGGAATTATTGTAATAATTGACTAAATTGTTTTGTAATATTTTATTTTTTATTACATGCAAAAAGAGAGAATGAGATAGAAGAAATGGGCTCATGAAGACCTCTTGCCCCTAAAAACAAACTCTAGATGAATTCTCTACTTTGTACATCTGGCTTTACATGGGTATTGTGGATTTAGAGCTACCAAGTTTTGCAAACAAATGCCTTTAATTGCTGAGCCATCGTTTCAACCCCAACTAAATTACTTCAACTGGAAACTGAATACTACATAAAGCAACGGCCAAGGCTGGAGACTTGCTTAACCCGGTTCAAAATTTTCAGAACTGCAAATTTCAACTCTAAACCATGGTGGTATTCATGATATCCTTTGATTGCAACCTACAGTTGGAAAATTATAGGAGTCTCTATGGTAGTAGCCATGGATCTTGGGAATTCTATGGAATCTGTATTTTCACCACATGTATGTATAGAAGGGGCTCAACTGACTCCAATAAATGGATGCCTTATAAACAATACAATTGGATGATTTTAGCCAGGATGAGGAAGGTGTGACATTAATTTGAGGAAATTATAAATTTGCATATAGTTGTAAGAAATAACACCAAGAATGTCCATTTCCTCTTACCAACTAGGGATCCTCTTATAATGCCACAACCAAGACATGGGCGTTAGTACAGGTGAGTTCAGAACGCTCCCATGACAACAGCATCCTTATGGTGATTCTTTCACAGACATACCCACCCATCTTTGATGTTAAGTTAGACCTCCAAAAGGCAGCACATCTTTTAAATTGACCAATTTATAGAGCTAGTATGAAAAGTAATGGGTTTTGTTATGATCTTTTCATATGTGTCTATCATTTTATATTGCTTGTATTCACCTCCCATTACTCTGCCTTGTTCTCCCCTCCCATTGATCCACTTCCACTCCGTACATGGTCCCCCTTCTACTATTGTGTAGAAATATATGAGTGATATATATTATACTACATATGTGTGAAGGTAGAGTCTATGTATGAAAGAAAACACTCAACATTTGTTTTCTGAATCTGGCTTATCTTCACAATTGCTAATTCTGCCAAAATTCCTACAAATGTCATAATTTCATTCTTTTATAGTTGAATAAAAGTTCATTGTGTATGTAGATCACATTTTCTTTATCCATTCATTTGTTGATGGATGTGTAGACTGGTTCAGTATCTTGGTCATTGTAAATAATGTAGCAGTGAACATGGATGTGCAAGTGTCTCTGTGATATAAGCAGCAGGTTTTTGAAAACAACCTGAGCGTGTTAGTCCTTGTCTGAAACCTGTCAGTGGCTTCTCACAAATCCTCCAGCTGGAAACTCAGCCTTCCACTTCCCCTTGATCTCTTAGCTTGGTCACCAGCAGACTTTTCATCCAAGGCCTGTCACATCCATGCTCCTCCTGTCCTGCTGGGAAGGCCCCCCACTCCTCCCTGCTTCCCATGAGTGGCCAGGCTCCTATTGTCCGTAAGTGCTCAGCCACATGGCCACTTCCTCAAGGAATCCTTTCCGACCTCTGAGACTAGGTCAAGTTTACTGCACTCTGAGAGCATCCCCACAGCATGAACCAAGTCACACAATGACTTGGTGAACATCTATCTCTGCCTCACTGGACAGCAAGCTTCATGAGGCCATAAGTAGTTCCAGACCCATTTACTCCTCTGTCCCTAGACCTGACATGTTTTCTTGCATACTCTAATACTAAAATTACAGACTGTCATGATAACTTATATAAGCTGGACACTTGTTCAGGTATTTGGCATTTTTGGTCTCCTACCCCTATGCTGGTCTTGACTTCTGATTCTCCACTTCCCAAGTACTGGGGATACATGTATGTACCACCACCCCTGGTTTTGTATATATTAACAACTCAGTCCTTCAGGAGGTAGGCACCCTTTTCACCCACATTTGATGGAACTGAAAGGTTTTTGCACAAGGTGTCACCACTGTGGTGGGCCTGTGTTGAGAAGTAGGCATGTGGAGCGTGAATCTGTGCATCTAAACACACTGCCTGCCGCAATAGTAGTCATTCTTGTGCTCAAACACGAAGAACCTGTCCTGGGAGCATTTGCAAAGTGAATGGTTAGGAGCAGTGCTTCCTGAGCTGGCTTGTTCAGCTCCTCTCACAGAAGCCACTTCGGCAATAGTTTCCTTAAGGGATCGATATTTAAATCAGTTTAACAACAGATTATTTGCACCTATGGACAATATAGCACTTTATAAATGCTTGTTTAGTCATAAGAATATGAGTGACATATCCATTCTATGAAAACTACCGTGGGATGAAGATATAAAATTTACTAAGAAGTTTTAAAATACCCACAAACATTCATTATAATCTGCAGAAGCCCATTCTAGCCTCATCAACACTAAATAACCAATAATCCAGAGAAAGTACAAGTATATTTCTAATTCCAAACCATTTTCTGGTGACAATTTATTGTCTAGTTCATAGAGCCTTTCTGTCCTTGAAAAATCAAACACTTTAAAAAAACTTTTATTTATTTACTTATTTATTTATTCATTCATTCATTCATTTGAGAAAGAGGAAGGGAGAGACTATGGGCTAGGGTCTCTTGCTGCTATAAACAACCTCCAGAAGCAAGGTCCATTGTGTGCATCTGACTTTATGTTGGTTCTGGGGAATGGAACCTGGGCTGAGAGGCCTTGTAAGCAAGCATCTGTAATGTCTGAGCTACCTCCCCAGCTCTGCCCTTGGAAATTCATCCTACTAGCTCTGTGATACTTTTGGGTTGGTGTCTCTTTTCCAAACTAAGCTAGAGGAGTGCTTGAGTTCAGCTACTCAACTTTTGGTTTGTTTCCAAACATTACAATTGGAGTTAATCTCGTGACAAGGAGTTGGGTCTCCTTAGGAGGGAGGAGACTAAGGGTGCATCCAGTCTTATTTCCCCAAACCAAACAGCCTCACTTCCTAGTGATCTGAAAGTCGTGGCAACTCAGAAAGCTGATGTTTCCTTTTCCATGGAAGGAAGTATTATCACATTTTCCAAGGGGGAGACACCTAAATCTTTACTTTTTCATTCTCTCTGTTCCACCCCTCAGCCTTGCCTCCACCCACACGACATCTGTAGATCTTAAACCAAAAGCATGGATTATTGTAAAAGTTAACTAAGCTTACAAAGAAATGCTTGTGTAAAAACTTTCTTGGCTTCAAGGGGAAAAATCTGTGTGGTTATTCAACAGCATAGAAATAGTTCAGTGGAAGGGATTTATGGCACCCTTGGGAGTGACCCCTTCCTCTACAATCCCCACCCCCATAAAGACTTGACACTGTGCCAGAATAAACAACTTCAGGAGGAATTAGGTTAAGACAAAAAGTACACA
This sequence comes from Zapus hudsonius, assembly GCA_004024765.1. NCBI lineage: Eukaryota > Metazoa > Chordata > Mammalia > Rodentia > Dipodidae > Zapus > Zapus hudsonius. The sequence continues at coordinate 27,746 of PVHP010008362.1, read as the reverse complement.
CTTACAGTCTTTCCTTCTCCAGTTACTGGCTTCAATCACCAGGCACTCAGCTTAAAAAGAAAAGCATAAACTTGCTTCAGGGCTTACAGTTTATTGAAATATGTCCATCCCACCAGGCCTGAGTATCATAGCCCCTGGAAAGCACCCTCCTGCAGCAGAAGCCTTGCAGAAACATGTAGGGCTCAGGATTCCAGCCCTGGCTTTATCTCCATCAACATGTTCTGTCAGATTAACTAGGTTAGCCAGGGAAGCCAGGGTTGGCATGAGAACAAATGAAGCGGTTTCCCATCTCCTAGAGTGAATCATTGAGCCTGGATTTAGTGTTCAGACATACCATGGAATAAGCAGCTTTAATTTGTAGTGGTTTTTTGATCCAAGGACTGGACTGGTCTTCACTCCTCTTAATTATCAGAGTCTCTAGACTTCACCACCATAACCACTGAGCCAGGCTGCCTTCCTCATGGAGCTTTGCTCATGTCTGCCAGCATGTCAGAGATGCTTCTTGTGATCCAAGGTCAAAAACATTATATGTGCTTCCTTACAATCTGCCTGTAACTGTCCCCAAGAGTAAGAAAATTCTAATAGTTTCTCACTAAAAGATAAAGAAAGCCAGTCAAGAATTGGCTTAGAGTTATCATTAAGGCAGAGCAGCCCCAGCTGTCACTGAACTGACATGTGAAGAACATTTAAGAAACTTGAATGAAGAAAATAATCGTAAATGCTTCCCACAAGCAAAATAAAAGTGTAAATGTTGAACACATGATGTTTTAAATTTATTTTTTGATTTCTTGAAAGAAGATATGAAACATATTTTGTGATTCACCTGTGCAATTTGTGATTTACCTGTATAGGTACTCATGCTCCCAATAATTAATAATGGGGCAATACCCTATTTTCTTATCTGCATTCTTACAGACTCTTAGGATGAGATAGAAGTCTAAAGCCTAGGAGAGATTCAAGCAAGGGAAAAAACTTCCTCATGCATGCTTGCTTGAGAGGAATTGACCACTGGCCCTACTCTCTTTCTTTTCAGTGCTAGGATGGAACCTCAAGCCTTGAGAATACCAGGCATGTGCTCCTCCACTGAGTAATATCCCCATCACTTTTTGTATTTTTTTAAATATTGTATTTATTCGTTTTCAAGCAGAGATACAGAGAGAGACAGAGAGAAAGAGAAGGAGACAGAGGGGGAGAGAGTGAGAGAGAAAGAGAGAGAGCACAACGGCCACCACTTTGTGGGTCTGGCTTATGTGGGTACTGAGGAATTGAACCCAGTACCCACATAACTGCTGAGCCATCTCTCCAGCCCAACTTTTCGTATTTTTATTTTGACACAGTGATTCACTGAATTACCCAAACTGGCCTTGAACTTATAATCCTCCTGCCTCAGCCTCTGCCACCAGAGCCTTTGATCTATAATCTTTTTAAAGGAAGAATGTGCTATGAAAGAATAGAATGCTTCTCCCTTTAAGTGTCAGTAAGTGTTCACACAGGAGACAGCCAGGACTGACTGCAAAAGCAAGGGAGGGAGGGAGCTGGATCCAGCTTAACAGAGGTCATGGATAAGGAGGCCACACACATGGGATTCCTGGGAGTCCTGGCAAGGAAGGGAATCTGCAGGAAGGCACTGGCTTGAAAACAGTGGTGAGAAACAATCATTGTCTGAAAGCATCTGCAAGGCCAGAAGGTAGACAGAAGAGACGTAAGTTAATTGCATGTGTGCTGTACTAAAATAACTGGACATGGACCAAGCTTCGGATCCACATAAGGAGTAATTGTGTGGTAGGTTTGTGAACACGCAAGGGACCGCTGCGCAAATTCTTTGCAAGAGTAAAACTCTCAGTCACTCAGAATGGTCCAGCAGGAGCTGTCAGCCATTTTTAAGAGTATGGGATGTCAGGATTATTGAATGTCTTTGGGGTGGGATTTAAGTCTAAAATGATGCCCAGCACAGACCTACAACATCCTGTGAACACAAACACTCAGATAACAGACCCTGGTCCCTGCTTTCCCTACCTGGGTACCAGTTTTTTGCATCTTGTTGAAATAGGAAAAATTCTTTGGAAGTTTTCCCTCAGAAAGTGAGTCATTGTAACCAGGGTTATCTCTAAAACGTAGAGGTTTTTAATCATATACTTCCTGACCTCCTGATAGGCCTTCCTCTAAAACAGGTTGGGAGAGCAAGCAATCGTTAAACCCAGCCTGCCAGCAGTGTTTGTAAATTATGTTTTATTAGACATGGCCATGTGAATTCATTTGTTTATGACTATTCTCCACTTGACAGCAGACTTGAGGCCTGGAACAGAGACCATATGATGGGCAAAGATCATCATACTTGTTCATGGGCACGTTTCAGAAATGAGCCCACTGGCCCCTGCTGTAACATTTCACAAGTACTGCTGTAATTGCCTTCTACAGGCTAGACCAGATGCAATCAACACCAGCTCCACTTGGCATTGCCCTAGGTCACCTGTCCAGACATTGGGCCTTACCATATTGAAGGGTAATGTATAAAAGCTGATAGTTAAAGGGAACAGCTTTCCTGGTGGAGGGTTAATAAGTTCAAGAAGCAATAGAACACACTAATGCAAGAACTTCCCAAGGCTCCTTTAAGATTGCTCTGGAGCAGAACTTGGCTTGAGCTTCTAGTGAGCAAATTTGGTACTTTGAGTGATGTTGATCGGTTCTTTCTGGTCAGTGAGTCCTGCACATGGATTTGGAACTTTAGTCTTAGCCAGAGAAAGAAGTCCACAACTTCTAGCCTGAGTGAGGTCTGTCCTCAGAACTCTCACTGTAGCTTCTTGCCCATTTCAGAATTAAACAAACAAATAGTGAATGAAGAGGTTGTTCATTTTCAAGCAGGCATTCAGTAAACTCATGAGTAAACACAGAACACAAACCCAGATGAATTCACAAAACCACCACAAAGGGTCAGGCAAGGCCTTTTACTAAACAAAAAATAGCAAAAGGAGAAAACATTGTGGGCAGCAAGCTGGGCGTCCTTGTGAGAGAATTCTGTTGGGCTCACAGTAAGTGTGGTGTGGCTTTCTCCCCTCTTAAGTGCCCAGCACATGCTCTTGGTCAGATGTGGGCCTAGCAAACTTCCTGCCCAACCATAGGCACAACATCCCTGCAATCAAGGCAGGCAATTAGCTGTGGTCAGAGTCAGCTGTCCTTCCCTCGCTGTAGAGTCGTGTGGCTCCTAGCCAGGCCACACACCAGCAATATGAGCAGAAGGGCAGAAGGGTCAGTCTCCTCTGAGTGCTTGGACGGAAGGAAGTAATTCATACTGGTGGGACCCAAGCCAGATTTAGTTCAGATTCGAGTCCCAGGAAAATTTATTAAGGGTCTTCCACATATCGGGTGCTTTTCCAAGAGCTGAATCCTCCCAGAGTCATGGGCACTGGGAACTCTTGGCTCAGTGAACATTGACATGTGCAGATCAAAGGTTGATTGAAATTGTTCTGTAGTCAAAAATCTAGGTGTCTTAGCAATACCCTCCCCTTGTCTCTCAGGTTTTTGTTTTTAAATATTTCATATTATTTTACCTGTTTTTATTTATACCATAAAGCCATAGACTCCTCTTATTGGTAAAATCAAGCTAGTTATTTGATTAATGATTATTTTCTTGCTTTCACTGCTTCTCGTTTGTTTCTGGTAACATACATGTAAAATGAGTTCATAGACAATAGTCCCTACCTAATGAAGTACAGTGAGAGCTTTTGCTTGAGATGTACCTTGCAGATCTCAGCTGTGAGCCTGGTCCCTTCATTACACTCCACTCCAGCCTTCCCAATGCATTTTTCCCAAGTAATCTCAAAATCATTGAGCTTTCTTCTGTATTCAGCATCATTATCAATTAGCCACTCCTTTAGGTGCCAGTAAGCCCACATTTAATCCTCACGGGAAGAAATTTTACTTGGGCAGGTTACCCCATAGAACAGGTTCATACATCCCTGCTATCAACTTCTTCCTGGGCTTCCTGTGGTTCTGCAAGAGCAGCAGGCTGGGATATTCACCCACTAAACCTGCCACATAGTGACTGTTATGAAATGACTAAATAACCAATCATGGCCTTTGTCTTATTGGTTACTTTCTCATTTCTGGGACAAAATACCTGACAAAGTCAGTTGAAAGGAGAAAAGGTTTATTTTACCTTATAGCTCCAGGTTATAGTCAATCATGGTGGGAGGCATTGCTGAGAGTGATGAACTACTCACAGGGAGGAGGCAGAGAGTGATGAACGCTGCTGCTTAGCCGGCTCTTTCCTTTTTATTCCGTCCAGAGCACAAGCCCATATGTGATGCCACCTACAATTAAGAGGGCTCTTCTCACCTCAATTAACCTAATCTACATAATCCCTGACTGGTGACTTAAGGTCCTGACAATTTGAAAATACAAACCATCACAACCCTGTCATGGCCAAGAGTTGCCAAGATCAAGTTGCAGGGAAGACCTTTGTTTCAGAGAAAAAAAAAAAACTGATGGACTGGCATTTTAGTAACTGTTCTATTTTTTGGCCATTTTTACTTTTCATTTCCTTTGTGTGTGTGTGTGTGTGTGTGTGTGTGTGTGTGTGTGTGTGTGTGTGTGAATGTGGGGCACATATGTACCATGTGGTATGTGGAAGACAGAGGACAACCTTTAAGTAGGGTCTCACATTGTTCTCCACTGTATTTCTGCCAGGCTAGTCCACCCTGACCTTCTGGCAGATTCTCCTTTCTCTACCTCCCTTCATGCCCTTGGCCATGGCTGAGATTAGCAAAGCATGCCACAGCTTCCATATGTTTTCTATGGGTGCTGGGCATCTGAGCTCAGGAACTCACACTTGCACAGACGACCTTTGGCTCCCTGAGACATTTCCCTAACACCTTTTACTATTTTGGTGAGTGTATGGTGTCTGTGTGCAAGTACACATGAGTGGGCAGATGTGCATGCTCCTTGCACACATGCTCAGAGGCATGGGAGGACACTGAGTTCTCCTCTATCACTTTTCTGCCTTGTTTCCCTGAGTCTGCTTGGCACTGGGCCTGGCGCTTGCTGCTCTGTGGTGAGACTGTTGACCAGGGAGCTCCAACAATCCTCTTGTCTCCACCCCCTTAGCACAGGGGCTACAGGCATGTGTGGCCATACTCACTTTTTATGTGGATGCTGGGGATTGAACTCTGTTCTTTATGCTTGCACAGTAAGCATTCCTACCTGTGGGAGCATCTCCCCAACACCATGTTTTGTTTTCATTTCTATGGGGACAGTAATAGTAATTTGTAACCAATAAGCACTTGAGCATATTTATAGAGATGACCCTAAGGCACAAGTGTATATTATAGACCAATTTTTAAAAACATAGGAGAATAAAAGTTAAAGGAACTTTTAAAGCATTTGTGGGAAGGTAACACATAGAACCTAGTCTCTCTTCAGAGAAATATATGCCAGAAGAGAATTTCCAACCCTATTATCTGGATCAGAAATATTTTATTTCCTTGTAAATTGTGTACATTTTCCAGAATTTTTCACAAGATGGCCTAAATTATATAGATAACTATAAATAAATCAGAAAAGGTAAGTTTTATCCCATTCCCATTAGAATTTGGGCAGTGATTCAGAGGAGAGGAATATACAAAAAATAGAAATTTAAAAAAAACAGATTTTTAGGATGGTGAATTTGGTACTAGGCTTGCTAAAAATCACTGGGTTTGACTCAAACATTTGTAGAAAACTTATTATTTTGATGTGGATGTAAAGTACTGCATTTTCATTTGCTTGCTAAAGAATACTGAAATCTCCTTTCCAAATAACTTGAACTTGATGATTTCTCCTCGTTCTTCCGTGTGTTCATTTAGCATGACTTCACATTGTTGGTGTGATATGTCCTATGTCTAAAATCATCTCCAGAAGGACTAATGGAAGCAGTATTTCTGATTCGTCCCAGGCAACTGTCTTGGTTCAGTTTTATTAAATGTATTCAAATGAGTGAATGAATGAATATTTATGAATGAATGAAGAGAAGGACAAAAATCCCTCCAAGCCAGTGGAGCAGGCCACAGAAAAAGGGGGTTAGAGTCCTCACTGATTGTCTGTCATAATGCTCCCTGGTCATGTATGGCATCCACTTGGAGTCTAGAAGGTAGCTCAACTTGCAAGTGGACAGCCAGTGTGGGAAATATTACTCAGCCTTGTCATCAGAGAGTGAGTCATGGAGGCCTGAACAGGATGTGAGAGAGATCTTATGTGAGTTGGGTGGGGACTGTGCCCAGAGTAATGAGATAGTACCCTGCCTCACTTTACCTCCACCTTGACTCGCTGGGAATGGCATGGACGATGAGGGAGTCTCTATGACAGTAAAAGCCACACCCTGACTGAAGCAGGGTCAAACACTGTTAAGGAAACAACATCCAGGTTAGCATGCCAAGGCCAGGTAGAACTGGATAGTGAGCAATCCTCCTGCCTTTCATGGATCTTCCTGCTAGCCTGCCCTCTCCTGCCCAGCATGAAGTCAGGTCACAGGTGACTGGCAGTTGGCACTCAGAGCTCACCTGAAGCCAAACTGACCAGATTCCAAAACCAACTTTCATACAATCATTTTCAGTGCCATGCCTATTGGAACTGTATTTGTCTCATCCCTCCCTCCCCCACCCCCATGGCCCTTCTCTGGGCTTATTCTCAGATAATCATCCATGTCCCTTTCTCCTCACCCACCTAAACCTCCCTCCCTTCCAATCTCCTACTTCTGTGGGAGTAGGAAGTTGATGCAGAGAGCCAGCCCAGGCTGGATCTAGGTCTGCTGTAGTCCCTCCACAGCTCTTCTGCTCTCATCCAGAGCCAGAGACACACAGTGGTTGCTACTCTCTGGAGGAAGAGCTTTTAAAACTGTGAGCTATCGACCCAGCACAGACACCACTGGAGTTCTCTCTGTGCTGATAGCCACGGTGGGCTGAAGTGCTCATCTGAGAACAGCAGGCTCTGAAGAAATAGGTCAGATTCACTGGCATGCAGTCGAGGCAGAGGGTAGAAGTGACCATTTACCTAGCAGAGTTTTGGATGAATGAACAGGACAAAAATCCTTCCATGGATTCATTCATTCACTCATTTGAATATATGATTCCCTGTAGACGTATGTCTTGATGTGAAGAAAGAGCCCTGAACATGAGTGAGCAGTGGTCCTTGGTTAGAGAGTCGAGTGTCAGAACATTGTCCCGAGGGGAGGCACGTGCTTGAGCTAGCTCTGCAAAGCAGAATCCAGGCATGCCACGTTCACTGTTGATTCATGCTTTCATGTAGAGAGGCTCTAAACCAGGGCCAGTATTCTTTCCTTCCCCTGCAATGCCCTGCTCAGCAGCCAATACAGTCCAGGAAAATTGCAGCTACGGTCAGCACTAGTTCTCTAAGAAGAATCTGTTTTCCTTCCTCCATGACTTTTGGCTCAGCACATTTACATCCACCTGTGCAGGTAACTGGAGAAGTGGCAGCTAGGCGCATAGTTGGTGAATGGGCACTGCTTTCTGAGAATATATATATATATATATATATATATATATATATATATATATATATATATATATATATAATTATATTAAATTTGATGTTTAATAGTTCAATCACAGGACGAATTCATGTCTGACTTACTAGCTGTTCAACTTCTCTGAAGAGTAGAATGGGTTGATCTGGGATTTAAAATTGTTAATTACAAATAGTGTGAGAGAGGAATTTGCTGGGTTACTGTAGACATGTAGGCAGAAACGACAGTGAGGGAGGCTGCTGTGGTGAAGCCTTGGTGATACACATATATATTTATGAGTCTGTGAGTTCTGTCCACAATCTCATTACTGTTCAAAATTAGTGGTATCACTAAAAAGTCCCCACTTGAACTGGTAAGGGAAATGAGATCCAGAGAATTGAGTGAACTGGCAGATCACCCATGGAGATATTGCCACATTCCAACAGAGAGGTATTTGATGATGTCACTGGAAACATTCCTCAGATCCTCATAAAACTGATCTTCCTATAACTCAGAAATGTCACTTAATTCCCAAGGTGTGGGGCACAATATACAGAAGTCTCCAAACTCTAACCTGCATGTTTAATAATCATAAACTTGCCTTGGAATTATTTAGTGGTTTGGAGGAGAATCATGGGGATGAAAGTCAACTAGTTTTAGTGTTCAGTTTCCCAGCTCAAAATAGGACATGTTATTTCACTGTGTTTTGCTTGTTAATTGGCTTAGAGTTATGGTAGTTTGCAGCTGTGTAAGACTTGCCAAGGCTTGGCATCTTCAGCCCAGTAAGTATAACATACATGGCAAATTATCAAAAATTTAAGAGAACTGTTTGAATATTTGTAATATAGATTCAAATTCAGTTTGACGGGTATGTCACATGTCTACCAACAGAAAACTGTTAGTTGTGGTTGAGCTAGATCCTAGATAGAGACCTGGCCTTGAAAAACAACCAAGAAAAAAGATAGAAAGAAAGAAGAAAGAGAGAAAGGACAAAAAGAAAAGGAAAACTATTCATTGTAAAATAAAATACAAAAACGAAAAGAATTACTGAAAAATTAGTTTTATAAAGTAAAGTCTTCATGAGACTTTTCCAATTCCATAAAACCCTCATTTGGGCCATAATACAAATTTAAATATTTTTAATTTTCTATTTCATTATGACACACGACAAAAAATTTTTCACTTTCCTACTATTGCAAACTATTATATGGATTAGCACCACAATTCACAGCATTATTTTATGGAATAATTGACCTCTGTGATCCTTCAAACCAACACAAAAAATTCACTTATAAATCAGAAAATGTACAATTTGGGTCTCCTTCATTGCCATCTAAAGAGACACATTCTGAGCAGAACTGGTATTAATTCCCATCCGGTAGAATAAAATTCCTGGAAAACTCAAAATTTCTTCTCCTTGTATACTTTTTAAGATATCATTTAAATACCATTTCATTTGCAATGTTCTTAAAGTTTCCCCAATGAAAATTGAGGAAAATTCCTCCTCTGTCTACCCTAGTATTTTGCCTAAGCTAGAACTATTTTATAACTGGAAAACTGTAGTACTTATCATTCTTTCAATACATCCTTCATCATCTAGCTTCTCTTTCATCAGAAAGGAAATGAGAAAGATAAAAACAAAACCCATCCTATGTCAGTTACCCTGACTTTGGTCACATAATCCCTCATTGCTTTGACAGCAAAAATAAAAACATGATGTTATCGTGTATGTGTACATGTGTGTACACATCACACCAGTCAGTTCAACAAATGTGTATGTAGCTATATTTTTTCATTCTTCAGTATCTGTGGAGGACTAGTGTCCAGAATTCTGTGGATTCTCTGTTCCCTTATGGAAAATGATATTTACATATAACTTTCACATGTCTTCCTAGATAATAATTTATGAAGCCTAATCCAATTTAAATGCTATGTAAATAGTAAGAAATAAGAATGTTCGATACAGATGCAATTTCATTTTTCCCAGTGTTTTCAGTCTGTGGCTTATAATACACATGGTACAGAGAAATGAATAATAAATAATTATTTTCAGTGGTGATAAATTCCAGAAAGAAACCAAGGTGGGATGATGTCAAGCAAAGCTATAGTTGGTACAGGCCAGCCTTTCTGACAGGATGCCTGTTGGGCTGGAACCTCGGTGCCACAAAAGAGACAAAGACGCCTAGACCTGAGGTCAGGGAGGGAGAACACACCAAGCAGACAGGGCAGCCTGAACAGAGCTGGAAGGGTTTCAGAGAAATCGAGGCATGTGATTGGATGAATGGACCAAGACGAGGCAGAACTAGGAGGCTATAGAAGCCCCAGAAATAAGCTTGAGCTGATTCTAACTACACCAGGATTCTTCCATAAGGCTCAAATTCAGGAACTGTGTGAAGTTCTCTCTGCTTTAAAACTATGCTTTGTGGAAAATGTAACAAGGACAGAAACAGGCAGCTTTGGAGGTCACAGGGACACGTTTATAAGAGCTTTTGTAAGTCATGGCTGTCTGGTTGAAAAAACATCAAATTAAAACAATTAGGAATTTACTTAGGCAATTCCAAAAGTACCTGGGTAGATTTGGGTAGCTCTAGAGAAACTTAGTTTGATTTTGTGTCTTCATCGGTGGCACAGATTTGCCCAGGCTTGTGGGCAAGGAGAGAGTGTATACCATAATAACATAGGAAGGAATACAGAACCCATCCCATAAAACCAGGCCTGCGTGATCAAAGGAGACAGGTTGCTCTAATTTGCAGTTAAGAAAAAGTGGAAGTTTTCTTAAGAGAAAGAATAACTAGACCCTTGGTTGGCCCTTGTTGCCCTAGAATAGTGTACAAATAACTTCTCGTCATGCACTTGCCTAGGACCTGTCCAAGAGTAACTTCAACAAAACAAAGACTAATCCATACAAGACTGTGCTGTGAAATAAACTTCCCTCAGAAGGTGGTCCCATTCGAATGATGCCAGGTTGCTTCTGGCGTGAGATGAGCTCCTGGGAGAGAGCACGCAGGAAGACAGTGAGGCTTTCTATCGTGATAGTTGAGGTTACCTAAGTGTGCATTTGTGCGCATTGCAGACGCTCCCCCCCACCTGTCAAGGGCAATCCCTCCTAAGCAGCTATAAGAACATTAAGGTGGGCCAAGTATACTATGATGGCCAAGGTAAAGTTTGCTGGTATTTGTACCTTACATTAAAATCAGTCCTTAGATGTATTGGATTCACGATGCATACAGTAAAATGTTAGCATAGGATATCCACAATATAATTCTTTCAGCATCTGAATTTATTTATATAAATCTTCATGATACAGTTTGAGGGCAAAAGGCAAAGTTCTTTGAATACCTGAGTCACATGAGGTTTGCTCTTGATTCAAACACATTGCCTTTGGGTTTGTAAGAAGTAAAGCACCACTCATATTTCATAGAGCTTCACACTTTTAATTGTCTAGTTTTTACATGGATAGACCACACAAAATATAGAAGTTCTCTTTAAACAACTTGTTTGAATGCACAATCTAAAATGCACACTTTATTAATTTCTGAAAGTTCAGTATGCTCTTTTTGCTTTCTTAATGTTCAGATTTCATAAGCAATCTACAAAGCAACTTTAATGTCTAACATTTCAGCAATCTGAAGTTCAGATCAACATCCCCAGGAAAGACCACACCTCCCAGCAGTGTTCAGTAACTAAGGTCCCTGAAATCTGTCTAGGTGCATGTCCTGTTATATTACTGTTCCATTCTCAGGAGTGACAGTGATATAATTCTTTCTATAAAAGAAAATTGAAATTTCTTGCCTATTCTTCTATCTTCAAAACAATTTTGGGAGATAAAGAGTATTTTTAGCATTTCATATTGAGTCTCAACCTCAGAAAGTTCAAGGAAATGGTTCAAAGAAATGGGCATACAATGAGGAAATTATGAAACAAAAACTTTCTTCTAGTTTAATTTAAAAAATTCTTGCCAGAGGTTCAGGTAGTAGTTCAGATACACTGCTGGGAGCATCAAGGTTCAGTGCCCATCCCATCCTACCTTCTAAAAACTCTTGATATTTATACTTTTATCTTAAGTCTGCTTAACCAGTCTCTAGATATTTTCAATAATTTTGTTTGATTCAGTGGTCTCTCATTTACAACTTATCAGGGGATTAAGTTTACACATGAGTATTTGGTCTAAAGATGGATCTAGAGATTGTATTTTGTTCCAGTTAGGAAACCTATATCAGTTATTTTTCTGTGTGTATGCATGTGTGTGTGTGCGTGTGTGTGTGTGTGTGTGTGTGTGTGTGTGTGTGTGTGTGTGTGTGTACTTGTGGGTGTAGATGTGCATACTAGGCCTGAATCTTAGAGACATATACATGTTAATATGTGCACTAACACTGAGCTATAGCTTCTGTTCCTGTACCAATTTAGTCTGCTTTTCATCTCACACTCATTGTGTATGCTATCATTTCCTTTGGATATTTAGAAAGAAAAGGCCTCACAATAAACAAGCACACTAATAACTTCTTTTGAAACTTGAGTAATTAACCATGGGATAATAACAAGATGACTTATTTTCATTTAATCATATAGTATATCAACTTCTTTATTTGCATGCATAGGCCTGTTGGGAAGTTGGGCATTTTGGTTTCTTTGTAATTTTTGCATCGTATTAAAATAATAAACAATTTTATGTATGAAGCATTTTCAAAATTTTGGTCTATTTCCTAAGAATGGCTTTTTGAACATGAACTCATAATAATTATGAATTAATTTATTTACTTACTTACACAAGTTGTTCAGTGTCTCCCCAAAGGGTTTTTTTTAACATTCTCATCAACAATGTACAACGTTGCTATTATTTCCCTAACATGGCTCCTTTTAGGACCTAAAAGTAATTTATCTTAATAATAGTTAATGAAGGCCATAGTAAGTATTCATAAATAAATACTTCAGGTGCTCATTTAGCAAGTTTTGAACATTTGAGTGAAACACAAGTAGTCTTTATAAAGTTTTTTTCTGTAGCACATTAATTTTAAATGGCATATTTTTTGCTTTACTGACAAAACTTACTTGTCTGTTAGCTTAAAAATAAAAAGACAATTCTTAGGGTTCAGCTGAAGGAAGCTCACAGATGAAAGCAAGGGTCTTGTCTCTCAACGATGTGCTGAACCCCAGCTAAAGGCTCCATTGGGCTCTGTTCACCAGGTTGACCTGAAGGACAAAGCCAACTCACCTGATGGCATGGGCCACGCCCGATCAGTAGGAACCAAAGAGAGGGCCTGCTATCTGTTAGATGGTAAAGTAGCTGCTATTTCACACCATGCTTAACTGAAAAGTCTATGTATTATTGCCGAACCCTGTGCCTACTCTGTGGAGACTTCTTGAAGGAACTAGAATTGGACCACCAGTCTGGCCTATCTGCATACATAGATTTGCTGCACAATTCTTCCACGCAGAGACTGCCTCCAGAGAAATCCTCATTTCTAGATAAAAACAGACCAGGCATGCTAGGTCCTGACAAAGCTACAGTTAGAAGAACTGTTTCAAATCACCTGCCTCTGCAGGTCGAAGACAGGGTCCTGGTCTTGTTAACTTCCTCACAAGTGCTGACCTTGTCTGAGAACATGGAAGGGAAGATGGAAATCCCCAGAGAGTAAAGATGCTAGGATTGCTTCATCTTTAATGTCTGTATAAATGCCTTGGGTTGATTACATGGAGTCTGAGCATATTCTTGCTGTCTCCTATGGCTCCACCGTGCAAGGACAGACATTGGACACTCTTAGAATAATTCCCAGGAGCCTAGAAAATAGAAAAGCATATTTAAAAAGTTCTTGACCTTGCCTGTATTTTGAGCTCTGTTCCCTGGTTAATGTAGTTGTTAAGAGATCATCTTTGCCAACAAGGAAGGGCCTGGCCAGGTCTGAATCTAACAACCAATGCCAGAGGCCTTATTTCTACAGAGTATAGTCCCTTAACAAACTCCCTACTTCAAACGTCCCAAACCTCTTTCTTTTGTTGTACTTGCCTGAACAGGTTTCCCAAGGGGCTAGATTTGTTAATATCACCTTATTATAATCATTTACTTTGATTATAAATGCAGACTACCAAGAGCACTTCTGTAGTCTAACTTTGGCCTCTAATTTAACATGTCTTTTGGGATTAATTTTAGTATCTGGACATGCCATGTATTGGGAGGGGATACTTGGGTTAGGTGGGTTAACAGAGTGGGACAGAGGAACATATTGGTTTCTCACTAGCTGAGTGTTTATAAATATTGCAATTTTTATTTTTATTTCTAGCTATTCTATAATCAGAACTTTGATTTGTCCTTTGATGGTTTATAGAAATGCTTTTATAATCTCTAGCAGGTCAGCTTTTAAATTACATTGTTGTCAATGATTTTAGACATATGATGTTTTGGTCAGAAATTACTGCCTATTCTATGTCATTTTTTAAATATTTTTATTCATTTGTGAGGAGAGATAGAAAGAGGAACACACACACACAGAGAGAGAGAGAGAGAGAGAGAGAGAGAGAGAGAGAGAATGGGCACACCAGGGCCTTTTACCATTAAAAATGAACTTCAGATGTATTGCCAAATTGCAGTCTGGCTTTACATGGGTACTGGAGAAGCAAACTCAGGCTAACAGGATTTGCAAGCAAGCCCTTTAACCACTGACCAATGTATCCAGCCCATGTTTTTGAGCATTCTTTGCAAAGCACACACAATAATATAACATACTATTACTTGCAAAGTAAAAATGTTCATTACATAGTTATTAATTCACTTTGCAATTGTATCATCTATGTAGCATTGATATTTATCTTTTTCTACAAGCCCTATGACCTCACCCTATATTAGAAACTGCCATAAAATTTCTACCTCTCCCATCTTTAGTTTTTAGCATTTTTATGTGTAGTGTGTATGCACACGTGTGTATGCATTATAGTGTGTGTGTGTGTGTTTGTGTGTGTGTGTGTGCATTTGGGTGCAGAAGTGTATCTCTATATTGTTCTCCATCTTATTTCCTGAGACATTTATTGAAACACAGCCTCTCACTGAACTCAGAGTTCACTGCTTTGGCTAGCCAGCCAGCTTGCTGCAGGTATTTCCTGCCTCTGCCTACCAAGAGCTGTGATCACAGGAAACTATCACCATGTTCAGCATTTCCATAGACCCTGAGGATCTGAACTTAGGTCCTCACACCTGTGTGGCAAGCACTTTACTTACTGACCTGTCTCCCAAGCTCCCAATTTTTAACACTTTTTTCCTCATTTTTTAATATTTTTGTTTATTTATTTATTTATTTTTCAGAGAGAGGTTGGGGGAGGAAAGGGGGGAAAGAGACCAGGGTCTCTCACTGCTGTAAATGAACTCCAGATGCATGCACTACTTTGTGCTTTACATGGATACTGGGAAATCGAACCCTGGGTTGGCAGGCTTTGCAAACACAAGTGCCTCTAACCCTGGAACCATCTCCCTAGCCCTTCTTCATGTATTTTAAGTCCAAGCATCATATGGATGAGCTCTGCTTTATGGATTACACGTTATACAAACTTAAACATCTCTTACTACATTGACCTTATGGTGTCCTTTGGTGAGTTGATTGTAAATAGCTGATATACACAAAGTTGGTAAACATGATTTTGATGTGATGTTTCTCATTTACTCACATTACCTGAGAGACTCTTTCCTTCTTTGTTCCAGTTTGCCAAGGCACGAGTAACAGGCTCACCCAGCTGGGCACTTTTGAAGACCATTTCCTGAGCCTACAGAGGATGTTCAATAACTGTGAAGTGGTCCTTGGGAATTTGGAAGTTACCTACGTGCAAAGAAATTATGACCTTTCCTTTTTAAAGGTTAGTTCAATGGATTTGGTTATCGTACTCAAACAGTGTAGATTTTAATATGGTCAGATAAAAAGCCTTAACAGAATTTGACTTGAAGTCTGTTCACTTTGTTTTGTGGTAGCCACAAGTCCCAGGGGCTACAGGTGAACTTTATAAGAAAGCCACTTTTCTAGTCAGAATCAAGTTATTGCTGGAAAAGAAGGTGGGCAGAGGCTCTGCTGGTGCTCCATTCTCATGGCAGACACTGACATCAATGCCTGGCCATGGCCTCATCCAGGGTGTGTTGGTGTACTGGCTTTCCTAGTATAGGCCCCTATATCTTTGGTATGAATACTCAAACCATAGCTGATTTCAACCTATCAAGACTTTACAGCCAGTTCACAAAATTCCTAAATACTTCACAGTACCTCTAGTGAGCCAGTAGGAGCCAACGCGGAAGGCTTCAAAGTTTGATTTGGAATAGTTGGATTTTGATTGGCTTTTCTTGGCCTTCTGGGCTTCATTCCAGCTTTCCTTTATTCCTTCCCTTCTTTTCTTCTTCCTTCCTTTCATAAGAAATCATATGAGATAGAGATGACCCAGTTGGGATCCCCGCCCCCAACTAGGGGACTTTCTGCTTTACTTTCCTAAAATAAATATTGCTTAACTTGTCCTTTGGGAATAAAAAGAAGAAATCACATTAGATGTATTCAAAACAATGGCTTTAATTTCTGTTTTCATTGGGATTAGGGTAGGCATCCTGGCAGCTTCAATGACACACACATAGTGTTCTTTACTGCAGGGTACAAATGCTTGAAAGTAAGGGAGTCACAGCAAACCCTGGGTTCCTCTGCCCCCCCCACTGCAATATTTTACACTTCTTAGATCTGTCCAGCACTTACACATGTCATAATCTACATAGAGGTGTCTGGGGGGCCTGTGGACTTGTGTCCCTTTCTGGTGAAATGACGTGCTTATTTCTTTTCCAGACCATTCAGGAAGTTGCTGGCTATGTGCTCATTGCTCTTAACACAGTGGAGAGGATCCCTCTGGAGAACCTGCAGATCATCCGGGGAAATGCGCTCTATGAAAACACTTTTGCCTTAGCCGTCCTGTCCAACTATGGGGCAAATAGAACTGGGCTGAGGGAACTTCCCATGCGGAATTTACTAGGTGAGAGGCGGGACACCAGTGAAGAGAGGGACTCGGAGAGGACTTAACAGGCATCAAGAGCACATGCGTGCACGCCAACTGCATGCAAGATTCTGAAGGTGGCAGTTGTAAAGAAGGCATCAGGGAATGGAATGGAAAAGGAAGGTTTGGACCAAGTTAGGATGAGAAAGAATCAAAAGAAATGAAAGATAGTAAGAAATGGCAAAGTTTCTTGGTGTAGCAGTATGACCATTGGCCTGGACTGAAATGAGAGTTTGCATAAGTAGAGAAGGAACTTGGATCTCAGGCATAAAGAACATTATAGTCGTCCTCCTCCTGCATCCAAGACCCTACCTGTTCCTGAAACCTCAGCTAGTACCAGAACCCATACATGCATAGGATTTTTTCCTATACATGCATGCCTATCATAATTTATCAATTATACATAGCAAAACATTAGCAAGAAGAAGAAGAGTTGGTAAACTTTAATGAAAGCCACGTGAAGGCAGTCACTAGCTGCTGTGGCAGTCACTTGGCCACAAGTAGCTGACCTGTAGAAAGCAAAGCGACTAGGGCTGGGGCCCATGCAAAATCCTGTCTATGATTAGAAGGTTTGAATATTAGTAATATTAGCATACTGTTATATGGTAAGTCAGGTGTGTGGAAATGTTTGAAGTTTGCCATCTTGTGAATTGCATATCTTGTGAATTACATACTTGGGAGGCTCCTGTAAGAAGCAGCTATGGGAGATGTTTGAAGTAGGGTTAAAGCAATAAGAATTATGGAGGTGACAATTGTGTCCCCACATTGTAGCAGACCTCTGAAGTAACTTCATATTCTCTAACCCTTCCTTCAAAGCAAGCATTTTGTTGTCCATTTCACAAAGGAAGAAGTGGCAGTGAGGTAACTCTCCCATGGTCCTGTGCTGATGGAGAGAAAGGCTGAGGATGCCTTTCCCCCACATTATGCCATTCCTGTGGGCCCTGCCCTTCTGAAGGCAGGGAAAGGGATGAGATGAAAAGAAAGGAGAAAGAGAGAGAGAGGGAGGGAGAGAGAGAGATGTTCAGGATGGCAGGAACTTCACATGTATGTGGATCTGGGCCGTGCCCACACAGGCAAAGCCAAGACCAAAGTCAGTCAGGCACTTACCTCCATGGTTTACCACCCTATAAACCTCCTTCAGAATTCCCACCCACCACCTTAACTGCTCAGACCGCCCACGTATGTTTCTGTGTCTATGATAGCACCCCTCTCTTCTGTGAAACCATTGCATGAAGTGGCCTGTTAGGTACTGTAGGCATGCCTCACTCTGCCTGTCTTGCCTCACACACGTGAGGAAGCCAGGCAGTGGTGGGTGTGAGTCTGGCTCTTGGAGCCAGGCTGTCTGGGTTCCAGCCCCAGATCTAACACTCTACAGACAGACAGCTCCAGAGATGTCTTCCTTTGGGTCTCAGTGTCCCCACTTCAAAAATATATGTTGCATACTTACTCACATACTCCTTGGGTTATTGATGAAATCAACTGAATCACTACAGTAAAGCACACGATAGCTATTTTTCTGTTGTCGTTGGCCGTTGGTGTATGTATGAACACACACGCGTGCTAGCACCAAACACAGAGACTGTGCTCTACCACTGAACTAACGACACTACAGGCTTAATTTTATTATGAATCCAAGGTTGTGGTTGTATAGATCCAGATTAATAGAGTACTATTAATAAGGAGCACTGTGCCTATCATAAAGTGAGCATTCATTAAAATGCTTAAAATAATAACAGATTAACTGTCTTGGGCTGCTAAGATGAGCCCTACTCAGCTTGGAGAGGCTGTGCAAGGCCCTGCATCTTACAGCCCTGGTACTTCTTATAGCTGCTGACTTTGGGTGTTCTATAGGACTTCCTGGCTCTCTTCCTTGGTGTCCCTTCTTGCTGTCTCCCTTCATCACATCACTGTCACATCTGACTTCCCTGACCAAGCTCTACAGTTCAGCCCTTTCTGACCTGCCAGTCTTCCTTCTGCAGTGTCTTCATTCTCTGTCATCTGCTGAAGGGTCCGTTCCCTTGTCCCCATTCTGCACGTTTGCTTTCAGCCTTCAGTATTCTCTCTCTGTGTTCCTCTAAAACATGTTCCTAAACATGTGCGTAATTCCATGCCCTCACCAGCAGTCTCAAAACTGTCCAGGAAAGTCTTTCCTCTCCATGGCAGCACTGTCCACTGACAGGAATCTCCAGGCCCTGCCTATGGAATGCCAACTGTCATCTATGTGTTGATGATTGTGTTTTTTCACATTTAAAATAATAGTCATTGGACCATTATGAAGATGAATGAAGACAATGCTTATTATATCAACTAGGCCAGACCATCTTGTCATGGTCTCCCCTGGGCACAGCTGTGACATAGATTCCTCTGTGTGTCAGTCCTCAGAGAGAAACCAGCAACTGAATGCACCCTTGCACACCCACAGCATCTGGGCGTTTTGTTCTTCGCTTCAGTGATGTTTATGTTTAATGTTACTGACGTAACTCTCCCTTTGAATAGACTTGAAATTTTCTTTGATCTCTTAATGTCTTCTCATTTATTCCTTTAAACAATTACACATCCTTATGTGACCTATGCATCACCAGTGTCCACTTGTGTCTTGGTCACACATACACATTCTTCTGTATCGTACACCCTTCCCTTCTGTGAAAATCCTCTAGAGATAACTGGTATCATGCCATGTGATGGTGACCCTGTTCTCTGCAGGTTTATGGTTGCCACCTGCCCTTCCTCTCCTGTCTTCCCCTCTACATCATCCGATTATTCTCATCCAGCTGTTGGGGCACCAAGCCACAACTCATCCTGCACTTATCATTCATACTATGACCACTAAATAGATGTCATTTCCTTCCCTCTTTTATTTCTGAACTTCTGATCATTGTTGAGAGCTCAATTCAGGAAACATCCCAACTCCTCCTCCACACCACTACCATAAAGTGGATTTGCATCTGCCCCCAGCAGAGCTTCTACTGGACTGATCCCTGGAGCTCTTGTTGGTACACTGGCAACTTTCTAGAGGGGCCTAAAAAAATGTAAAGAAAGGCATAGAGGCTCCCTGTGAATTCACAGAAGACAATGAGTGTTCTACGTATGGTTCTGTTCCTGCAGAAATCCTCATAGGTGCTGTGCGCTTCAGCAATAATCCCACCCTCTGCAACGTGGAGACCATCCAGTGGAGGGACATCGTTGACATCAACTATCTGAGCAACATGTCAATGGACTTACAGAACCACCTGGGCAGCTGTGAGTGTTAACCTTCTGCTATCTCTGGTTCCTCTGATGAGCAGAGCTGGACAGGGGGAGTGGGGGAGAGAGAACTTGAATGATAGATGACATTAATTAACCTAAAACATAAATAAGTAGTAAATGAATGGTTTCTCCACTGAAAGGGCTTTTATATAAGATATTGATAAAAATAAACTTTTCACTGATGAAGGCAACACTGATCACCACCACCACCACCCCCCAGGGTGCTTAAGGCCTTCTGTGGTCCCAGAGCAGAACATTGAGCAAACTCTTGTGTGCTTCTGATGTGCTACTGAATCCCAAGGTCGTGTCCAGGGCATCCTGCCCCTGTCCCTTGGCCTATGGGTGTGAACATTCCAAAGTTTCTCCACAAGGAGAAACATGTTTGATGGAGAGAGTTTGTTCATATCTCCCTAAAATATTTCTTCTGTGCCCAATTCATCAGTGAGGCAGTCCCCACTGTGAGGGACAGCCTGTCAGGGAAGCGGCCCTAAGGTCAGTGCTGGGAGTGTTGTCCTTGAAGACACATGCGCACTTACCCAGCTCCCTGAGATGGCTCTCTCCCCTTCCTGATAGCATGGATCTTACAAACTTGAAAGTCGGTGGCTATCATTGTCTGCTTCTCTTTCTCCTTGCAGCCGTCGACTGCATTCACAATTGGTTTGGGCCTCAAAGTGAAGTTTACATGATCACAGTTGATTAAATAGTTGTGATGAAATTCTCACAGAATCAGTCATCTTAGCCACTGTAGCTTCTTTAGTGCATAGTTTAGTGGCATATTGAGCACCTGCCCCCATCATCCACGTCCAGAGTTCACTCTATTCTACAGTGCTTTTGCACAATAATAATTCTCCCTTCCTATCAGTTCCTGGCCCTGACAGTCCCTCTTCTGCTTCCTGTCTCTGTGAATTTACCCATTCTAGGAGTCTCATTTGAGTGAAATCATACATTATTTGTCATTTTGTATCAGACTTATTTCATTTAGTGTAGTATCTTCAAGATTTATCAGGAATACTATATTTTTGTCTACATATTACACTTGGATTACCTTTTATCTTCTGAATAATGCTACTATGAATGTGAATGCCTTTGTATTTTATAAGAATGTTATTCTGCCAGATAACCAGGGTGCCATTTACAATATTTTTAAGAAACTGACTGATTTTAGCATGCAGTTTTTTATTACTCATTTGATCAACGTTACCATTTCCTTGGCTTTCTGATGTACACTGACTGAGTTTAACTGTATTTTCTTAATAACAAAAGAAAAACACTGATATGAAGGCTGAAGAGTTAACTGGGTCTGTCACAGGCAAGATGGGTAGCACACAGTCGCAAGCCTGCACTCACTGCCCCCAGGGCTGGATGGAAAAACTACCTAGAAATTCTGGGGGGAAAAAGAGTAATATGCTAACAAGAGTCAAACATTACAACATTTGAACTATAAATCTCATGGTGTTTATTTAAGTAGTTATTTTAGACAGCTCTCCATGGCTGTAGCAAATTGTATAAGGTATTCAACTTTAAAAAAGATTTATTTCAGTTCACAGTTTTGGGGGGCTACTTGTCCCTATAGTTTGGGGGCCTAGGATGAGGCAGTATGTCACATCGTAAGGTAGCAGGAAGTGGAGGAAGCGTGTTCACCTCATGGCAGACAGAAGTGAAAGAGAAGAGGCAGAAGAGTAAAGGTCCTAATGTTCCCCTTCGAGGGCACTGTCCCTGTAAATGGACTTCTACTGGTCCCACCTTTTAAAGATCCCAGTACTTCTTTCTCAACAGCATCAGTGGGATCTAAATGTTTAACGTAGGGGCTTTGGGAGGTTATTGTAGATCCAAATCATTAGCAACTGGTCATGATAATAAGCCCAACTGAGTCAAAAGTCCATAAACAAGTAAAATTTAAAGTAAATAAGAATTCAATAAATTATTCTGACTTAATAATTAAGGGGAAAATATCCAAGGGTCAGCTAACCCTTGGATAACAGGTTTTGTTAAATGAACTAGGGATGTGTGGTTCGTTATACTGTGTGTTAAGAAATAGCCATCTGTCTGTGCCTGTGTCTTCGCCATCATTTACTTTCCTCCCCTTCCCTGACCAGTGCTTTGCAGCCACACTCCTTCTGAGGACTTGTCTCATTCCATCTTTACACAGAGAAATGAATGATTTGGTATATGGGTGTTGTGTGCTTGAGACATCTGAGATTGCAGAGGCCTGGCCCAATACACCCCAGCATTGGGTTTTTATTGATTCACACTTAGTATTTGAAACTAGAAGGGGTAGACTTAGTGGAGCTCTGTTACCTTTCACTCATGTAAATTAGTCATTTGTGTGCCAGTGACAAGTCAATATGTTTGTTCTGCTTTAGTTTCCACAGCTGAAATAGTAAAAACAATCCATGACTCTAAGGTTTTTTGGTTTGGTTGGTTTGTTGAGTGTCTTTTAAAGGCACCCTACAAACCAACCAAACCAACTGAGAATAAGTTTTCAAGAAGTTCCCTATTCATAGACCTCTGCCAAGGGCCCTAGGGAAGGAGCCATCAGTTTAATGTCATTTGATCACTTTTGCTGAGATATGAATTTAACGATTAGTTTTATATTTCAGGCCAAAAATGTGATCCAAGCTGTCCCAATGGAAGCTGCTGGGGTGCTGGAGAGGAAAACTGCCAGAAACGTAAGTCACCGAACTGTTTAGTTGCTGTGAGATCCACTCCCTGTCAGCATGTGACTCCCTCCTCTCCTAGACTTTGGTGGTTGGGTTTGCAGGCCCGGTGCTCACATTTTCCTGGATGCCAAGCTTACAAATCTCATTGCTTATAGCCATCCATAGTGGTTTGTTTGGGGTACTTTAGCCTGTCATAAAATATCTGAAGTCTCAGTCATTACTTGTGGACTATATCAGAAGCACTTTATCCTGAGCATAGAAAATAGCCATATGTCATACCCTCTTTTCCCCTCCCTCTGTGCCCCTCGTTTGCTGGTACCCACCTATCCAGAACTTTGGCATTGTCTCTCGTGGGGGGGGGGGGTTCTATGTGAATCCCACTTTAGGGGAAAATGTTCATATTCCTCAGTGTGGTTACTGGCTCACAGACTCAGTGACCAAGGAATCTGGGGCCATTTCAGCTTCATAATCAACCATCCATGTTTAAGTTTAACTGTGATATGGCTGTCACATTCCTTTAAACACTACTTGCTGTCAGGTACTTTTGTTATTTGTGTTGCCAAGAATTTTCTCAATCATGTTTACTTGTTAGAATCCTATAAACGGACTTGATCTATTCAGTTCTCCTAAGTGGTTGAAAATAAATAAGGAGGAAGAAGCTACAGGGAAGGCCATGATTGTGTTGTTTGGCTGAATGTGAATGCCCAGGAGCTGGAACTGCAGAGTCCCTACCTCCGCCCTTACCCTCTTTTCCCTCTGTTTTCAAGCATTCTTTGATGTCCCTGAGAAATGTGCTCCCCTCCATGCGGCTCATCGGTGCTCTTGCTTTTTCAGTGACCAAGATCATCTGTGCCCAGCAGTGCTCCCGGCGCTGCCGTGGCAAGTCTCCTAGTGACTGCTGCCATAACCAGTGTGCTGCCGGCTGCACGGGGCCCCGAGAGAGTGACTGCCTGGTGAGACTCAGCTATGTGACTTCCCCTGGACTGATCTTACCAGGGGGCTTCCTGGGGACGGGAGACATTTGTTGATTTGTTAGTAGTAGAAATTACCCTTTGCCTGGTGACAAAATGCCTGTTATTATTCTTCCTGCACAGCCTACTCTGTGACCTTGGATAAATGGCTAACCTCTCCGTGCCTTCCTTCATTCCCTCATTGACAATGATGGGTAATAAGGTCTCCATCGGAGTGGCATGATGTGCACAGGATAAGCACCAATATTAAGTAGGAGTTGTTGATAGCACCAGACAGCAGCAGTAGCATCACACTGTCTGTTGCTTCACTTAATTCTCCTACTGACGTGGAGAGTTGTAAGATAAGCTGAGAGACCCATCCACCACTGCACAGATCTCCTGACCTCAGTCCTTCTGCTGTGCCCGCCACATTCCTGATACCTCCTGGGATGGCCCCCAATCCCACGGGGTCTTTCGTCCCTGTCACTGCAAAGCTCTAACAAGAGTTGCTGCTCTAGTATGAAGTTCTAGAGACTCCAAGGCCAGTGGATGGGATTCCTGGGGTTGGCACCAAGTGAAGCAAGGCCCTGTCAGTCCACCCTAAGCTGAATGCTAGAACATTCTGTTCTTCCTAAATTCCAGAAACCGGACCTGGCCACAGGGATTTGGGCTGGACTGGTCCAAACTAATTTAATGAGCAGCTCAAATAAAGAAACTATATGGAGGTTCTCAGGAAAAGACTATATGTAGGTTATCAGGCAAAGCTCTTGTTTAATTTGGCCTGGCCTTTTCTGTCAAAGTTTTTTGCAGCTTCACAATAAATTCTCAAGTGTTCTTTATTAGAGAATTCCAGTGTAAATTAGGTTTGAAAAGAATGTCATTCCATAATTATGAATATCACGTGTGAACTATTTCATAATCTGTAAATCAAAAATAAGTTTTCTCTAGCCATAAACCCTAAGTTGTGAGCATTAGGGTCACATACTTTAGGAATAGAAACTTATCAACAGAAAGGTCTTCCTGGCAGTACTGAAAGCACCTGGCTAGATTTTCCATCTAATTGTCACCTGGGTTCTGAGAACTAGAACAAAGCTCACGTGCTTCTCCAACCTGAACCCCAAATGGCTCAGTGCTTCATTTATCTTGGCATCTTTTCCTCCCCCACACTGCTTGACCAGGTGTGTTGTCCCTCCTGTAACAGGTCTGCCACAAGTTCCGGGACGAAGCCACATGCAAGGACACCTGCCCACCACTCATGCTGTACAACCCCACCACATACCAGATGGATGTCAACCCTGAGGGGAAGTACAGCTTTGGTGCCACATGTGTGAAGAAATGTCCCCGTGAGTTCCTCGCATGAGAAACCCTTTGACTCGCCAGGCATCCATGTCCTCTTCTGTCTTCTGTTTGAGTTCTTGAGCCCCTCGTCCCAGGAAGTTCTGTGGTTGTTGTATTTGTTGGTGGTGGTCAGGCAGGGGACCCTGTGTCTGACCAGCTGAAGAGCTAGCTTGTTTTTGAGGAGCATGGGGCAGAGGCAGCCTCGGGCAAGAAGGACCCCTCTCTTCAAAGGGCAGCATCATCTCTGATGGTTCTAATCTCACCGGTGTTTCAAGCACTAACAAGAAAGACTTCTGTTCTGCCTTCCAGCTCTAGCAGACCAAGGAATTCCATGTCTATAAAACTCTGGCACTTATTTCACTGTTTGGCCCTTGTTCCAAGCCAGCATTTAATGGATGTGAATAGCGAAGGTTAACAAAGCCCTGTCATGAGTGATCAAAATGCTGGTAAAGGTCACACCTCTTAGAGGTGTTGCAGAAGGTTTTGTGTTGTTGTTTATTTGACCTGTTCAGATTTTTCTTTTTCATACTGTGTTCTGCCAAGCTGGAGAGAAATGACAACATGGATTGTTTCCAAACAGAACGTGAAACAGTGCCTAGTTAAAGAGCCTTAGAAACCAATTGACTTTTTGAAGGGAAATTAAGAGGACAAACTGTAAAAGAACATCTATGAGGGGGAGATTTTGCCCTGCAGTTTTGTGTGCATGAAAACAATAAATAAATTCCATACAAAAAAACCACACAAATAAAATAATAGACCATTATAAGGTAAATGGCAAACTAAGATGGAGAAAAACCGCCACTATTAGAAACACAGATGGGCTCATTACAGGTAGAGCTTTGAAGCCTATCGAAGCATTCAGGGCCTAAGAGAATAAAAGCAATTCACGGACACACTACCCAGGTCCAGTAAATATGTTTGAGGGTCTCTTTGGGGAAATCAGAATACTTCTAAACAAATAAAAAAAGGAAAAAATACTTCTAGACATAGTGTAATTCCTAAATATAGTATAGACGTAAATATTAACCCAAATAGACCACGTAAGAGGGAGAGGGTGTGACGGAAAGGGTTGAGGTGACTGAGATGCAAAACGAGCTGGTCATTGCCCTCCCAGGAACACATGGGAAAGGACCATGAAGAGGGCAAACTGCTCTCAAACAGAATGAAAAGCAGCCTGAAGTGGGTCCATGTTCTGTCTCGGTTCTCATGTGTTTGATGACTATTCAGGCTTTGACTGTAAGTCCTGACGACAGACATGCAGAGTAAACTGAAGCCCAGGGAGGTGCTTACAGACAGGGAGCATACGGATGCTATTTTATTGTTCCTCTCACAGCTGCCTGTGATGAAATATCCGGGTTTCTCCATATTACTGACCTGAAGCTCTTAAACTCAAGCTCAATTCCATCTTTTGTTGTTGTTTGTAACATGTCTTTGTCCTGGAAGTAAAGTCAACCAAAAGACTAAGGACACTTGTCATCAGCCAATGTAGAGCAGGACGCAAATGTTTGTCGGAGGCCAGGAGCACCTGCTGTGCCTTCACCACCTTCCTTTCATTGCCTCCTCCTCAGGGAACTATGTGGTGACTGATCATGGCTCGTGCGTCCGGGCCTGTGGTCCTGACAACTTCGAAGTGGAGGAAGATGGTGTCCACAAGTGTAAAAAATGTGATGGGCCCTGTCGCAAAGGTAAGAAGCCTGCAGGTATGGGCAAGGCTTCTTCCCTGACCCTGAAGCTGTGTTCTTTATCCACCTCCAAATATATATATATATATATATATATAATATATACAGTTTCTTTAAAATAGGAGATAACGCTTCAAAGCCAGGTTAGGGCCACAGAAAGGTAGAGGACCTGCAGCCCAGGTGGGTGAACTGACCTGGACAGAAAAGGGAGGAAGTAGCATCCTTGAGAGCATCCAGACTCAGCCCAATTGAAAAGCCACAGAATGAATTCTAGGCTAGTGAGGACTGTGACAAGGACAGTATTCATCCCCATGGCTGTAACTCCCAAGCCTGGTACCTCAGGGCTACTCCCCAGACCTCCTTCCAGGTTGGTGGGATGAGTGAATTATTGCAGGGGGGCCAGGGTTGGTGTCTCTGCTATGGATTCCCAGTACTGTTAGTTCAACAAATGTGAATGGAGCAAACCTTTCTTCACAGTTTGCAATGGCATAGGCATTGGTGAATTTAAAGACACACTCTCCATAAATGCTACAAATATCAAACACTTCAAGAACTGCACTTCCATTAGTGGAGACCTGCATATCCTGCCGGTAGCATTTAAGGGGTAAGTTGAGTTACCTTTGCAGTCAACAGCAGAATCTGTTTTTCCTTTAACTGGTGAAACTGGAGATGGTAATAATTCCGCTCTTCATTTCAGGGACTCCTTCACACACACTCCTCCTCTAGACCCAAAGGAACTGGACACTCTAAAAACCGTAAAGGAAATAACAGGTTTGTTACAAGGTGCCCAACAGCATAAGTGGAAAATCAGAATTTTTTAGAGAACTTCAGACATATTTTCTTCTCTTTTGGCATAAAAAGTTTGTCTGAAATTCTATTATTAAGGCTACTTGGAGATGTCTCAAAACTATTGTTTTCCTGTGTGCCAGGAGAAAGCACTTTAAGCTAAGGCTGAGGCCAGAAAGGACTTGGTGTGAACTTGGCTCAGTCCATCCATAGTCAGGGCCCCAGGACTCCAGAGGGAAGGAGGGAGGGAAAGGTTAATAAGGCAAAGCCAGATGTGGTGGCTCACAGCAGTAATCCTAGCACTCTGGAGGCAGAGGTGGGAGGATCAGCCAGCCTAGGTATGGAGTGAGCTCCCAGGTCAGCTCTAGTGAGAGATGCTACCTCAAAACCACGACTCAGGGAACTAAGCGGAAGAGGGGGCGGAAAGATTGTGAGAGCCGTGGTGGGGGAGACGGTCCGGAGGCATGGCACCCATCAGTGACAACACACTTGGGCCAGGAAGACTGGGATGAGTACTAAGATATACAGGATACCTTGCCACAAGGACTAATACAGACAGCCCACAGAGGAGGATATACAACTGATC
>PVHP010008361.1:0-53529 GCA_004024765.1 Zapus hudsonius | reverse complement strand
TCATGTGATTGAAGAGGAGACATATTTCCAAAACCAGGTGAATGTGTGTGGCAGATGCTAATCAAAGCATATCCCAACACAAGCGATTGTTGTTATTGTTATGAAAAGAGGGCAATTTGACCATCGAATGATACAAAACAGATGGTGTAGAAGCAAGTGATATCTAGAAATTTGGTAAACAACCTGTCCTCTTTCCTCTGGAGCTCTATTCATCAATTTACTGCTCTCCTTTTTTAGGTTTAACTATATTCATCCAATTTAAAACAATAACTTCCTATCTTGACATGTGCAAAAATAGTAATGAAAATAACAATTTAACTGATTAACTCATTTAAATGATAAAATGTGTCCATACCCTGAATTCTTCAGATATGTGTTCTAAAATATTTAATTCTTATTCATTTATATAGCAATTCCATTGCAAAATTAAAGTGAGTGAGTTTGGAAAACTTAGATTAGGTTTAAACAGATTCTGTGTCATCAGGAAAGAAATGTTACTGTCGGAGTCTGAAGACCGTGGGGAAGTGTGCAGCTGACTAGCTTAATGTAGCAGGAAAATTGTCCAGCACAACTCACTGACTCAGGTAGTGCCATTTCACATCCTATAACTGATCAATGAAGTATGGCACGAGCTTTGAGAAAATCCATGAGACTTTTAGATTATAAATAGAAATATGGACTCAAAAATAGCCTCTCATTTGAAGACTTCTTGCCTCTGTGAAATGGTTCATATAAATTATCATCTTCATGTGTGTTGGTATTTCAGGATTCAAGTTTTAGACAGAAAATCTGTTTTCCTTTCTTTGTCTAAACATGTTCCTGTTTACTCTTACTTAGTCATAATTAAAAATAAGGCAGATAATATCATGCTTTAAACATCATAATTTTCTTTAAAGAAAGTTGTACTTTGGGAGAAGACTTTTTTATGCTTAATTCCTCAGTAAATAATGAACTAATCTTTAGATCTTCACCCTTGTGCATAAATGGGTATCTGGTTGCTTATGTATTCAGAGAGGCTATTTCTCATTTAAGATACAAGACCTAGTCATCCTATTTTTCTTATTTGGGAGCCTTGCTCCCTGAGCAAACAATTCATCATTGGCCTTTAAATTGCTGTAGGCAAGCAAAATAAAAGGATTTCCTTCTTTATGGTTTCTTACTATATTTTTGTGGAAAAGAAAATTAATAGATATGTAAAAAATTCCCTGAGAACTTTTGTGGCCATTGCAATGTAGAAATGTTACTTGTTTTAAGGCAAGATAAATAAGAAAAAGAATCCAATATATAGGATGATAACCATAGAGCTTCAAAAATATGAAGATGACATATTCATGTATATTGTCTTGCTAATAATACAATAGCTAGATGATGTTGGAAATTTAGACATACCCAAGATCATTTTGTGAAAAAGGTTAAAACTGTACCTCAACCTGGAAATCCCAGCTCCAGCTGTCACTTGTGGATAGAGAGGTTTGCTAATGCACTAAGACCAGGGGTGTGGAGAAAAACCACATTTAGATGGTCACACAGAATGGACAGGAGGGTAAGTCAGTAGGACCATAGTGAATATAAGGAATATTTACCATACTCAAAAGAATTTATACTCTTGGCCTAGAATCTTATTTATTAAAATGTCTAGTTACAAAACATATCTATGCCAGGAGAAAAGGCACATGCCTTATAATCTCAGCATTTAGGACAATATCCATATATCTCAAACTATACAAACTATTCAATTTTTGTGTATTTTTATCTGCATACTTTGTTGATATAGTTAATTGTGTTTATGATCTCTTCTATGGTTTATGAGTGTATATTCCACAATTGAAAATTTAATAATTCCTAAGTATAACATTTCTTCGAACCATTCCATTTCCCTCTGTTCTATCAGGTATGCATTTCTCTGCTGGTCATTGTGAAATATCCATGGTGTTAAGAGTGTTGGCCTTGTCTTACAGGTACAAGAAAAAGGCTCATTCCTTCTTTCTCTTAAACTCTTGTCAGTGGAGCTCAAAAGCAGAGTTATTTGAATACAATATGTTGTTGAGTTCGGTGAATATCTCAGTTTGGGTTTCTTAAAAGCCAGGGTCTGGGGCAAAAAGAAATATTGGGAGCATATCCTTTGTTTGTGAAGTATTTCTAAGAAGTTCAAATTAAGGTTTAGGAAAAGACACAGAGAGAGGAAGAGGCAAAGAAATGTAGGAAATTTAGATTTGTCATTTATTTCATATATTTCCAAACACATTTAAGGGTATGCATTGGAGTGATAGTATTTATAAAAGAATGAAGAAGAATGGAAAAAATGGCAAAAGAATCCTTTAGTCATGAAAGATTATTTTACCTTTCTTCATTGTTTACTCCTTTGTACACTAGCTCCCGAAGAGGATGTGATAGTATCAGTCAACACACACCCTTCCTTTCACTAATCCTCAGGGTATTCACCAGGAATGCCTAGGGTGTGTATCAGGTCTTTCATATATGCATACCTATCCAAGCTTTGGGGAAAGTTCATGGATTTTCAAAACCAGTTTTGTTCAGAACCATATTCAGGTAAATTAACCATGCAATTTGAGGGTTGGAGGAATGGTTCCGTGCATAAGTGTGCTCCTTGCACAATCACGAGGGTCCCTGAGACTACCCAGTTTGAAGCTTCAGGAGCAGAAATCAGGAAATCACTGAGGCTCATTGCAAAGCAACATGCCTAGCAATCAGTAAGAGACTATGGCTCAAATAAGGATTTGCTGAAAAGTGATGGAGTGCCACATGGGAGGTTCTGCTCAGGCCACAGCAGGTGAGAACACGGGGCACTACATGGGTGCATATGTGTGCATACATCACCCACACCACATCAAACACACTCCATCATACCCCTACACATACACAGTAGCAAAAAATACTTGTAACATACAGTTTGGAAGTTTTGATATGTGTAAACACTGAGCAACACTTACCATAATAAAAATAGTTAAGGCAGCTGTCACACTCACAAGCTTTCTTGAGTGTTACATCATTTTTCTCACTGACCCCCTCCTCTGCCCTATTCTCAGACAACTCCAGAGCCACGGCTTTATGTACTGCAAACCGGTTTTCACTCTTTAGAGTTTTAAATAAATGGAATCAGGTTGCATGCACTCTTTTATTTGGCTTCTTTCACTCAGTGTAGTTATTTTGAGACAAACATTTGGGTTGAACTTAACATTCCTAGCTGTAAGCTGTCAGGAATGTAGCTTCTTTGAACATTTATGTACATGTCTTTGTGTGGACATATGGTTTTATTTAACATGGTAAATTTTAGGACTTTCTAGGAAACTGCTAAACAGTTTTCTAAAGTGGTCAACCATGACTCATTCATAGCTTTGCTCTACACATCACAGTTCCTTGCCAACACTTGGTACAGTCGGTCTTTTTAATTATTGTCATCCCACTGGCTACATATCATTAGGGGTTTCCTTTCTAAACATACATAGAGAGAAGAGTTTATTATTATATTTTTGTTATTTTTGCAGTGCTGAGGATAAAAACCAGGACATATACATGCTTGGCAAGCATTCTACCACTGAATTAAATCTCAGCATTTCATCAGGCTTTACTTTGCTTTCATCTAGTCACTAATAATATTTGACAACTTTTCATGGACTTGATAGCTACGCATCGTTTCAAAAGTGCTTGCTCATTTTATTCAGTTTTATGGACTATTTAAGTTGCTTTTTAGAAATAACTACGTATCTTTAATATTTTTTAATTGAAAACATGATTTGAAAATGTTCTGTGCCAATCATTATCATGTCTTCATTTTCTTAACAATATCATTTGGAGAGCTGAATTCCCAAGTTGTATTAAAGTCTATTTTTAATCACTGCTTGTATTGCTGTATACTTAGGATTTGTAGAACTATTGTCTAATTTATTATTGTTTATGTTGTTTTCTGTATTTCATTCTAAAAGTTTTATAGTTTTAGAGCTTATATTGATGTATTTTATTTGATCTTTTAAAGTCAATTTTCATCGTGATGAGAATTAAGAAGTAAAGCTCATTCTTTGTACAGTGTTGTTCAATTTTTCCAACCAATTCTTCTTGAAAAAAAAACCATCCTTTCTCCATCTTTGTAACTTTATTGTACATCAGTTATCTATATTTATATGGGCTTATGTATGGTCTGCCGGTATGTTCTGCAGATTTGTACAGATATGGTACTTGGTCCTGGAGTTTTCCTGCAAAGTGGCTATTCTGAATGTTTCTTTCTTATTTGCATTTGTGTGGGTAGTTTATGATTTTAAAGAAAATTTTTTAGTCCATCCAAGATGGCAAATTTATTTACATGAAACTGTTCATAATATTGCCTTATCATCATCATCAATTATTATTATATGTAGAGTCCATTGGGAGGCCATCTTCCCCATACCTGATCTTGATAATTTTGTCTTCATTTTTCCTTGATCTTTCTGATTATATATTGTTAAATTTTGTGACCCTCTCCAAGAACCAGTGTTAATTTCAGAGATTGATATTTTAAAAAGTAAACACGAGTTGATTTTAGCTAGTGTTTGAAGGGATACAGTCCATCATGGGGAAAACATGGTGATAGAGGTTGTAGCTCTGGAGGTAAGAGTTGAGAGCTGGTCATGTTGTCTTTGTAGTCTGGAAACAAATAGACATGAATCTTCAGTTTCGTGGATTTTGGATTTCTCTTTTTAAGACTTTATTCATTTGTTTTCCACATGATCTTTATTGTTTCCTTTGATTCTGGTTATTTTGGATACAATGGTTAAACTATCATTTTTTTGCATAGTCCTTATTAGAAATTTGTATATATTAGGTATTTGTATATATTTGATCCATTTCCAATGAGGTTTTTGTATATTCTTTGTGCAATTTTTCACCTCATTAAGTTAAATTGTGATAATCATTCATTGCTTTGAGCAGGTTTATGCTGGGTGTTAAGCCCAGTTAGGCACAACTAAGTCTAGAAATAAGAACCTCGTCTTTATCACATTTAGCAATTATCAACAAACTTTAATAAAATTTTAAGGTTACACATATGCAAAGTTAGGCATGTAGATTCAGTTATACCAATTTTGATAACTGATAATTTAATTTAAATTAATATGCATGTTTTGGTAAAAATAGTAAGTACAGTGGTATAATTATTTTTACAAAGATCTTTTACCATTTACATGCTTACTGTTACTTCATTATAAATTTACTGTTACCTAGTGTGTTTTGGAGTTAACAGATTTAATTTTGCAGAGTTTCCCCAACACCAGCCATACAAAGCTGTCAGCTGTCAGCTGTCAGCTGTATGTTTATTTTTCATTAAGCTTATCCTGAAAGGTGAAAATTTTTATCTATGTACCACTCCTTTATGCAATGATAATGCTTAAATTAACACATAGAGAGATTAAATTTCATTTACATGTTTTAACATTATAAGAAATTATATCTGCCAATTTTGTTGGTGACAAATACACATAGATTTTTTAAAAAATAAATGTAGACAGCTTAGTTGACAAATTGCTTGCTGTCTAAGCATGAGAACTTGAGTTTAAACCCCTGTTCATCAGTGTCTCATTGCTGGGGCACACACTGGACCAAAAGCAGCTTATAAGAGAAAAGGGGTTTATTTCAAGCTTACACACTTGAGGGGAACACCATCAATGCTGGAAGAAGCTGACTCACTTTCATAGATCCAATCAGAGAGACATCACCAAACAACCGGCACCACAAGACAGCCAGAGCTCCAACAGGTCTTTATCCTTGTTTGGTCTCAAGATCCAGTAACCCCACATATAAGATCCAGAGTAACAAGCCCCTGTCACAGGCATCTGTCTTCTAGGGGCAAAAGTAGGATGTTTCATAAAATATGTTTGAAAAAAAATGTTTGTGGTCAAGGCCTGAGCTCCACATTTCCAGGCTTCTGGTTCCCTGTCTCCTGGTTTCCTGGTGGTTCATGTGGGGTGGCTGGGACCCTGCAAGACAAGACAAGATAGCTGACTCCATGGCAAGAAATGAACCACCCCTCCCACATCAGCTAGGGTCCAGATGAAATCACAGAGGAATTAGCAGATGAGCAAGAGTAAAGCTTCCATGGCAAGCCCAACAACCTGGGCCGGAGACAGACATTGAAGATACCCAAAACATTCCTAAGCAGAAATCCAGAAGCTGCTGAGAGCTCAATACTAAAGTAGACTTAAAGCATACCCACCAAGGCTCAGGGAATTTTGTGTAAGAAGGACAGGAAGACTGTATGAGCCACAGGGTGGATGGGAATATCCAGAGGCTGCCCCATCCACATTCACTGACTGTTGCTCTCACCACCCCATGGTGAGTACAAGCAATGCCATTGAGGAGGGCCCTCAGTGGAATGGGGGGGCAGGGAGGATGGAAATTAAATTACCAATGCATGATGTGTCCTTTCAAAGTTTCTACTTAATAAAAATAAATAAAGATATAAAAGAATGCCTGAGTTTATGGGGCTGTGCATTCAATCTACCACACACAAATCCCCATGTGATTTCTAGGTTTGACACCATGTACCTGTAATCTCTGTGCTGGGGAGGTAGAGACAGAAGGTTCTCTGGAGCTCAGTGGCTACTTGGTCTATCATATCAGGTAAACTCCAGGCCAGGGAAAGTGTGCCTCAAAAAGAATGGGATGGAGTTCTTGAGGGTGACGCTCAAGATTGTACTTTGGCCTCCACACAAATGCAAGTACATGCACCTGTACACAAGTGTAAAGATGCATATACACATTTACATATCACATACATGCAAGTGTAGAATATATATATATGTATGCTCAAATTTTTTTTATTGAATGAAAAAAGGCATAAATGATTTCTTATATATTTCTCCAAGCCCCTGACCAGTTTTTGTTCTTTCATTTGTAAACTTATAACTATCCATTCTTTCTAAAGACACAAAAAGGAATAACATACAGTTGGTAGACTTACAGATTGGAGGGCACAGCATGTTATAGGAATCAGTAGAATTCCATATAGTACAAAAGGGTTTGTATAAATTTGATGCTATAGAATATGAAAATTAAATTCTAGAGAATGCCTCAAAAATCTGGCAGCCTGAAATTCCACTGGTGAGGAATTGGGAAAATAGATAACATTTCTAGATGGATTGATAAATACAAATAATATCTTGGTATATACATATTATTATAAGTCTTGGAAATATCCAACATGGGAATTCTAACCATGCATTGCATATGTATAAAAGCAGACTTACTTAATCAGAATGTTCCAGTCACCTCTTGACTGGTAAGACACTTCCCATGAAACCGGTACTAAAATGAGTTGTTGGAAGTAAAGTAGGGTCAATGGTGCCAGCAATCTGAACATGAGCAAGGAGAGTGCTGTTAATGTCTTTATGTGGCTGAAAACCATTCCTGTATTTGAGAAAGAATTTGACATTTGATTGGAGTCACATGCGTGAAAAACTGGCAACTGAAAGTAGGAAAGAACTGGGCAATGGTGGGTAAAATGGAAACGTGTGTCTCAAGTAAAATAGTTTTTTTTTTTTTAAATCAAAAGTAGAAGTACAAGGTTTTGAAAATGCAAAAGGCATTTTAGAGATAAAAATCGATAATTGGTGAATATGAGACATTAAACTGAAAGGCAAGGTATTTTGCTGTTGAGAAAGAATTTTACAACTGTATTTAACTTGGTTTTGGTGAACATTTCCAAACAAGAAACCACAGAATACTGACTATGGTGATGAATTCTGTGTGAGCACATGGTAATTGGAATGTAAGCTTTGTCTTCAGATCTCTACTTAGAGACAGAAGCCAGAAAAGTGAAAACAACAGAGCAAGGTGAGCAAAGGGTTGCAAATGCTCCCTTTAGCTACTTTTACTCTAACCTTAACAAATCAGAAGTGTTAAGCTGCACCACCAGTAGCAGAGTTATACATACTATTAATGGAGTCTGGGAAGCCAGGGCACAACAGTGATTAATCACCTTCCAGCTCTTTTGTCCTGCTCAATCTCAAATCCAAAGGGAAACTGGCCAACAGCATTATTTCTCCTAAAAAAAAATCCAATTGTTTTTAACCTGCCAGGTCAAAAGGACAAGAGAGGACTTTGAAAATATTTATAGCAAAATAAAAATGGTATAAGACTATGTGAAGAACAGATTGTGTTGTCCCATCTCAAAAGACCACATTTAAGTCTATTCATTGGATGGTCCAAAGAGCAATGGCAACAGAAAAGTAAACATTGGGATCTTTCCTTACTTAACATTAGACATTTGATACTGATGATCATTTTTTCTCAAAATATCAATGATCGCTTTTGTCACTTATGCTCTTAAAAATAATTTTATTAATTTGTGTATCTGTGTGTGAGAGAGAAAATGGGGGAGAGAGAGGGGGAGGGAGGGAGGGAGGGAGAGAGAGTGCGAGAGCGAAAAGAATGGGCATGCCATGGCCTCTTGCCACTGAGTCCAACTTTAAGTGAGTACTGGGTAATCAAAACTGTACAAGCAAGCTTTGCAAACAAGCGTCTAAGTGAGGAGTCATCTGTTCAGCCCCTATCACTCTTTTTTTTTTGAGGCTTGCAAAGTATTGTTACTTCTCTTCTATTATCCATCCATGTGTGGTGGTTTGAAAATTCAATGCTTTCTGTAGACTCCTGTGTTTGGATGTTTATTCCTGACTCAGTTCCAGTCACTGAGTTCAGAAGGTTGTGGAACCTTTGGGAAGTGGTGCTGAAGGCAGTGGGTCCTGGTGGGTGGGCCTGGTTCCACATCCAGTTCACTGTCTGTTCCTTGAGTCAGGTGAGCTATGATGCTAGCGTCCCATTCAGATCTGCCATGTCTTCCTGGTCATGAAAAACCTCTCTTGAAGCTATCAACTGGATTTAACAGTTTTCCTTTCATACACTGCTTCTGGATTGGTGTTTTGTTCCAACAATGAGAAAGTAACTGATACTCTTTTTGGTTCTTCTTGACATATTAATTGTATTTTGTCCTAAAAGTTTTGAATATGCTTTCTATAAAGAATTGTTCTTATCATTAAATAACTCTAACAGCATCTGTTCCACCACTTTTAGTTATTAACCTATCTAGAATCTATTATATGTATTATATTTTATTTATGGTTTTATTAAAAATGTTATAAAATATTTATATCCCCAAAATAAATATTTATTAGAGGGGTTGTGCTCATTAAAGATGGCCATTACAAGCACACTGAAGAGTAGCAGGTGCCACAGGGAAACTGTGATGTCTGTGGACAGCTTGCAAAGCCATATGACTTGTATGCAGAAAGGGAAGAACTTTTGTTCTCCTCATAGGTGTCTGGAAGTTGCCAACTTCATGTGTGCAGGAGATGTGTGTATTACATGCCTTCAGACCTTATCTCCTGAGTATAGATTAGAAATGAGTCATTTCTTACCAGTCAGGCAGGAAAGTAAGTTTGAGAAAATCAGGGAGTTTTCTTTCTTCAGGAAGGGAAGTGGCAGGCTCAGTGTGAGATTACTTCTGCAGTGTTTGGGCAGTGCCTGGATTCCATTCTATGAGGAAATGGCAAGAGGTATTTATGAAAGGGTTTTTATTGGAGAACTCAGTGAGAAAACATGTACTTCTTACGAGCACTTCTTGTGGTATTTTATTCTAGGAGAGCTCAAAGGCTTAAGATTTTAGCCAGGCTTTGGCACATATCATGTGGAATTGGAGTGAGGAGTTGAAAAAAAAAAACAATTAAGTCAACATACAGAGCGATGGGTTTGCAGATGGCAATTTCATACATATATGTGATTATACTTTGTTGTTGCTGGTTTTTCCTTTTCCCACTGTCCTCCTCACCACATCTTGCTATCATCTTCCTCTCCCTAAACAGTTACCATTCTGCATTCATGTCACACATATTCCAAAAAAATCAAAAGACTTTTTTTCATCTCAGTGCTTCTGTGCTGAGCTAAACTCTGAGCACTATTCTTAGCCAGGAAAACAGGCAGGCATCTTGACAGTTTTCTTTATATTATCCTTTGTAAATTCTTTTTTTTTCTTTAAGTTTTCCCCTCTAGTACTCCTGCATTTCCTTATATTAAACTAGCTCCTAAAGCCAAAGGAATGGAGAAGATAGAGGGGACTTTGGAGACCTAAACTGCATTCTTAATAAGCCTAGAAACAATGATAGCAACAAAACCAAACCAACTGTGAAGTCATACATAAGCCGAACTTAAATACTTATAGGAGCAAAGTTTGTATGTAATATTTTGAGTTGACAATTTTTCCGTTGTTCTAGGAAAGCAAAATTTTAGTAAGTTACTGTTAGGAAAGAATGGTAGTTACATTTTCTCATATTGTTGATGGGTTCAAAAAAACTGGGTAAGAATTAACATGTATGAGAGATCATATTTTCCCATAAATTCAATGACAAGTTGAGAAAATACCTTTAAAACAGTCAGATCTTATAATACAGAAAAGTGAATAACACGGAAAGAAAGTTCTGTGAACATAAACCTCTACCCAGGTAAATGTGATTCCATTCACAGGATCACATACATTGGTCAACATGAAGCCAATGGATTGCTAATTATTTTAACATATTTCAATGCCAAAAGTTTGATATGCTGGGAATAGTGTTGAGTGTTAATGCTTGTATTTTTTTATGCTTTTGCAGTTAAATTACTATCCACCATATGTTCAGAATCCTGGAGAATGGATTTAAAGGAGAGATTCTCAACAGGAGGTCAATTTAACCTTCTCACCTCTCTGTAGGGGATGATGTCTAGAGATATGTTGGTTGTCACAATTTCAGTGTCCAGTACTGCTGCTGGCGTGTTGTAGGTAGAAAATAAAGATGCTGCTAATAGTACAAAACACACAGAACATTCCTCAAAGCAACAAAAGCATCTATTTCCAAATGTAACTCATGAATGATCAAGAACCTGATTTAACATATCATACCATAGTCATTTTTTCTTACTTTGGCCACTCATACAAGCGAACATCTTTAATTTGGACTTCAAAAATATTTGGCAATAATTTTACTTCTGTAGTACATTCCATTTAAAGCATATTTTGAAAACAGAAACACTTTTTAAGTTCCATTCCTTTCCTGTATAACTAGAACCAAGTATAACACATAACTATATTTTCTAAATTTGAAGTCAGCATGAATATTTCAATACACTTTGGGGAAATTAGTCAGGCGAGGCCTTTACAAAAGACATTTGTTTAGAGGCATGTGTGGTATGTGGTGTGTGTGTGTGTGTGTGTGTGTGTGTGTGTGTGTGTGTGTGTGTGTAAGAGGACAAACTTGGGTGTCATTCTTAGGTATTTTTCACCTATTTTTGAGACAAGAAATCTCACTTTCCTGAAAGACTGGCTGGGGAGAGAGTCCCAGCATTCTGGCATTCTCCACCAACTCAATGCCGAGCTAACAAGTGTGTGCCACCATGTCTGGCTTTCTGTGTGGATTCTATGGATTAATCTCAGGCCTTAAGGTAAGCACTTTACACACTTTCTAAACTGACAACAGTATGATTTTATAAACATAATTAAAATATCAACTGTTTCATCATAAATGTAAATGATTAAATTGAGAATTCCAAGTTTTGTACCAGATAAGCAGCTATCCCTCACCTAGGTGTATTTCTGAACCAGCCAAAGTCAGCATTCAATACAGACACCTGCATATACATGTACCATGGGGCACATCACAATAGCTATGCTATGGAATCAGCCTAGGCGTTCATCACCAGATAAACACATATAAGCAATGAGGTAGTATTTAACAATAGAGATTAAAAATGATAATGCTTGCAGGAAGATGGCTGCAACTGGATATCATTATGGTAAATGAAATAAGCCAGATTCACTAAGACAAATATCATCTGTTCTTCCAGGTACAGAATCTTGATAGAACAAAAATCCCTGAAAGTGGAAGAGAATATTTGGGAAGAGGAAAGTGGCCAGGAGAGACAAGAGAAAGTGGCAGGGAGAAATTTGATCAAAATACATTATACATAGCTATAAAGATGTCATAATGAAATGTATTATTTTGTAAGATTAATATAAGCAATACAGAGAAATACAATGATTTCTTTCAACAACATTTCATTTACTCTCATTTTCGCGATCATATAGAATAGATACTGACATTCTAAAACTTGGCCTAAAGGTGAACATTTTTTCCGATGGTTTCAGAATGAGTGAGCCTTCTGTTCCTTCTTGCTGGCTCTCCTGCTCCACAAGGAGGCCATTTGGGGTTCCCACATACCTGGTGGTGGGAGTGTATCTGGGACTTATGACTGGATGTGAATACTCTTTCTGTGGGTTGAGTTGTGCCCAAGGACCAAATAGGACCTGACCTCAGAATGCAGGCTCTGTACTCTCTTTTAAAGAGTTTTATTTTTCTTCAGGTTAAATAACATTCTAGAATATGTAAGCAAAACCCAGAGGTCCATGGTATAGAGATCGGAACAGACTGCACAAAAACAAAGTTTGTACCAGGCATGTTGTGTACCTGGCATTCCATGAAAACTCCAGGAGCATACAGGATTTCATTTTAAAAAATCTTAGATGTTCCAACACTAAGCTAATTTTTTTTGCAGGGGATATAAATGTTATGCATCTGGAAGTACAAATGTAAACTCACGTCAAGCATAGCTGCTCTGTTATAAAGGTCAACAGAATTAATCCTAAATCTCATCTCCTTGGTCTTATGATATAAGCTCACTGTGGACTGACATTTTAAAAATGAATGTGACAAAATTTTGTTTCTTTTTCTATACTCCAAAGATTCTTTCCATTCTACAGGGAAAACAAGTTGCCTAAAATTGCTTTCTTTTGATTTATGATAAAACATTTGGGTTATAATTGCACCTTCATTTTTCCCTACTTATCCAGTTGAAATACATAACATATGAAATTATCAAAATTATTCAATCTGTGCCCAGTGGTATTTTTTTATATTTACAGAGAAATAAAGCACATGCCATCACATTCAAACTGTTATTACAGAGTTCAAAATATAATGCTTCACTGCTGTTCAGTCCTTGGTCATAATAATTTTGGAAATGCTTTAAGACACTTGAAGAAATTAAACAAAACAGATTGATTTATTTTCTTGAATAAGCTCAGGTTAGATCCCACATCTGAAGTGCTTTCTGATAAACAGCAGCTTTTAAATCAAGCTCATTATCTGAGAGACAAATGTAAGACTGTGAAGAGAAAGACATGCATTGAGAAGATAAGAGTGTGGTAAATGCAGTTTCCATGGAGCACTAAATTCTAATGTCAAATTCTTATATCACCATATTTAAATGGGATCATCTCCCTTTATCTCTGGTTCTCTTTGGGGTTTGTAATTTTCAGGCTTCACAAGCAGGCTTACTTGAAGTTAACTTTCTATATCTCTTCTTCCCCCGCTTCATTACATGCATTTAAAGGTTCAGTGAACAATGCTCCATAATGGTTCGAAGACATATAAGCTTTAGTACTTACTTGCTTACTTGTTCCAGAGAGAGCTCAGCACAACTTCACAAGTAGCAGACTAGTAAATAGGTGCTAAAGATACATAGCTATCTCCCTCTGAGTTCCTGTCACCTGCACTGGATCACTCTTTTAAGCTCAGTTTCAAAATTCCACATCAAGAATCATTATAATTCAAGGATTCAAATTTACTCAGACCCACTTAGCTGGTTAGCAAGTGTCAGGGATTATTTTTGGAAAATGTCGAAGCAGTTTAGAGTAGGTGCTGATCTTGTGTCACCACCCCATTTCTATACATGTGAGACCAAAGTGTGCCAAAGGCACAGATGTGCATGTGTGTTGTCACAAGCAGACTCATCATAAGAGAGAGTCACTGTATTTGCAAGCCTCTAATTTGTACTAAGTATGCAAAGGTTATTTTGAGGAAGATACAATGGTTACTTTCTTA
Organism: Zapus hudsonius; assembly: GCA_004024765.1. NCBI lineage: Eukaryota > Metazoa > Chordata > Mammalia > Rodentia > Dipodidae > Zapus > Zapus hudsonius. The sequence goes on along the minus strand of PVHP010008361.1, from coordinate 39,634 downwards.
TTATTTGCTGTTATGACATAATACAATGAAATCAAAAGTTATTTAGTTATTAGTTGTTAAAGTTAGTTATTTTGTTTTGGGCATTCCATTTACCCATGTAACTACCATCCCCAATAAGCCACACAGCATTTTCATTAACTCCTCTTCAAAACATAACCTGGACCATCCCTTCCTATCTGTTACCTTCCCCTGCTTGGTTTTCAATATTATATTAGCTACTTTTCTCATCACTGCAATAAACCTTCGTTACAGGGACAACACAAAGGAGCAACAATTTATTCTGGCTTATGGAAGCTCATGACATGGCAGAGAGGAAACAAGAAAGGGGGAATGCTGACACTCAATGGGCTTTCTCTTTCTTCTCCTTTCATTCTTTCCATTTCTTCAGCCAACAGATGGTGTTGCACACATTGAGCGTGGTCTTCCCTCCTCCTCAGTCAATTCTCTCTGGAAATACTGACATTAAAAGATCCAGAAGTGTGCCTCACAAATCTCCTAGGTGATTTAAAATGCAGCTAAATTTATGATGAAGATTAAACACAAGTCTACCCATTGTCAACTTAATGTTCAAATTCATGATTTAATGACAAACCATTCACCTGCCAAAGGTTTGTGATCATCTCAATGCAAAATGTGCTCCTCACCTTCTCTCTGAGTTCCCTTACTCTTAACAGTTTCAACATAGTTCAAAAATCTAATTGTAGTCTCCTCTAAAATTAAAGTCAAACTCTCAGCTGTGATCTCCTGTAAGAATCAATAAAAAATTATATACCTTATTTTTAACATATAATGGCATTGACTACCCATTCCTATTATAAAGTTGAGTTGCAGAGACAGTAAATGGAGGCATGGGATCAAAAACAAGTCTTAAATGTGAAATCCTGTGGCTCTGTGATGTCTGAGGCATGTGGTGTTACATTGTACCTCCAATGGTCTTGGCATCACTGCTCCTCTGGTTTTTCCATTTTCTGCTCACAGCTTTGCTCTCATTGTCTCTGGCTTTTCTCAGCATGTGTTCTGTGTTTCTGGCATCATCTCCAACATCCTGCATAACCACTACAACCTGGGCTTCATGCTACCTGCTCTGTTGATGCACTGGTCTTTAGAGGCTCTCCCCAGGGAAACCAGCTCAATTACACTTTGCCTAGCCTCCTAGTTCTTTTGTGTGGAAGCTTGGGGGAAGCCTCCATGGCTCTTGGACCTCCTGCATTCATATGCACAAGGCAAGCAGGCAACTTCGTCTTCAGCGTAAGCAGCATCAGAACACACTTGTAACATGGCCCCAGTGCCTCTGAGTGCTGCATTAGGAAAACCTTGGTAAACAGGGCATGCTGTGTCTCCCTGTGCTTTCCTAGGAAAGTCTTTTAGATAAGTTTGTTTTCAGGTTTACACCCTGGAGCCTGCCACAAGGTGGGGTCTCATCAACCCATTGCAAAGTGAATGACATTAATGACGTGAATCTCTATAACAACCACCTTCTCCTTGTCTGTTTGCTGTCCAGGTTGCATGCCTCTCAAACCTCTCTGCTCTGATTTTCACTTCCTCACGGCAATGTAACTAAATGCACACATCAACATCCATGCCATGGTCTGGATGCTAGACTAAACTAGGCTATCTTAAAGAAACTTTTGTTTTGGATTTCTTTTCCCTGTTAAATCAACTCATCTATTAGCTTCAAACTCAACCTCCCATAGAGCTTTAAGAAAAGGGCCAAATACAAATTCTTTGCTAGAATGGAACATGAATGACCTCTAGTCTCATTCCTGATAGAGTTGTTATTACCATTCAAATCCTCATGATGACAGTCCTCAATGCTCACATTGCTGTAGTCATTCTGATCGTTTGAGCTTCGTCCGGAATGTTTTAAGCTTTGATTATCATAAGTATTCCAGGGCTTTTGTAGCCTACATCTCCGAACTCTTTCATAATTCCTTCCACAAACTCCTCCGAAAGACCCATGATCTACACAGTCAAGTTTAATCATGGCAACAAAGCTCATCAGAGTAATTTTCTACATATTACATTTGTCATCCCTGCAACTAAAATATCTGACAGAAGTAACTTTAGGAAGGAAAACTAATTTGGATCATTGTTTCACAGGATTCATTCCATTAGGATCAGGAAGGCATGCCAGAGAAGCTTACCTCCTGGTGTAGAAGAAACAGCTAGAAAAATCGGGTATTCAGCTGGTTTTATCCTTCATTCTTAAATTCTCTCCATGCCCCCAACATATAGATGGTACAGCTCATATTAAGACATTCATGGAGTTCCTCCCCAGCTCACTAACTTAATATTCTCTTTCAGAGAGAGTGGAGGCTTTTATTTTATTTTTTTATTTAATCTTTGATGTTTCAGTGGAGACAGCAAAAGAGATGATTCATGGTATATGTGTTGGTCACAAACTAGAACAGAGCTAGGCCAGAATTCCAGAAGTCCAGGACAGGTTCACGAATCAACTGGGACTATTTGGATGGAAGGTAGTGGATTTCTGAATGGTGGTCTTGGCGATCACATGGTGTTGGAAGTTCCAGATTCATGGAGACAAATCCGTCCTTTCAGGCGGCATAAAGTCAACAGATTGCTGAGTCCCTGGCCTCAAGTAGTCCTCCTTTCTTCTCCTGCAGCTTCCCTGGATGCCCGAGGTCCTGGCTTATTTGGAGTTCTGCCTCCTCTCTCTTCTTTTGTGCTTCAGTCTGCACAGCCGTGTCTTCCACTTGGCTCTCATGGTGTGCAAGTTCCTGCTAAGAAGATGGCCAGTGTGTGGAAGGAAGCTCTGTTCTGGAAGCTTGGCTCTCAGCTCTCCCAGTGGAGCAACCTCGCTTACTTCTGAAATGCCCTTCACAGACATACCCCCATGTGTGCTTAACAAATCTCCTAGGTGATTTTGATTCTAAATCCAGCAAACTGAACAATCAATATTAACCATCACAATCTCCATCCCTTAATTTGCCTGCACTTAGACTTCCTGTATTTAATGGCATTTCAAACCAGCTATCAGTTGGGTTAAGAGAGGCAAATCCTCTGCAGTGGAAAGATCTACTCTTACATTTGCTGTAAGCTTATCAACCCATTCTGCAAGGGAAGTGGGACTCTGAAGTCATTCTAAACAACCACATATCTCAAAAACTATTCACTAGAAAATGAAGAATTACTTCTTACATTTCTTATTCTACTTCAACAAACACTTTGACTTAGATTTTACCAATATGTGAACAGCTATATAGGGGGTTGTATTTGTGTCTGTATTTACACCATGGATTCAGAGACTGAATTATATTGTTCTTTGAATGTTTTTCTTGACTTTTCATATTTTCCTCCTTAATAAACATTACCCTAAACTCTGCCATTAAATAGTAATTTTGAATTACCCAAAGTAAACCATTTGGTTCTCCTTTTCTTTTCTAAATAACAACTTTGTGTGCTTGTAGTACATGGTGTGTGTGTGTGAGGGGACCGTGCTAAAAGGGGCATGGATGATGTAGGGTTTTGCTGAGTCTGGCAGGCTTCTGGGACTGTCTCCTTCTGTTAAGGAAGTTGATGCAAAGTCTAAGGACCCCAATAAATCTCAGTGAATCCTGGACACTCCAGCGCCCAGGCAGGCCACAGCTGTGTCCTGAGATAAGCAGGCAATTCAAGGCCTAAACTTAGTCCAGCTAAAATAACAAACCTAAAGAATAAGGTTATATTTCCTCTGCTGACCTCACCATTCTATACATGTCTGTATACATGTATAGAGTCACATAGACCCCTCAATTTATCTATGCAAAATAGGTATCCAAAGGATACTGACCCCTACCAATCAAACTCATGAGATGCTCACAGATCTTGCCCTTACCAATCCCCTTGCCTCCTATGCTTCTATCTCTGACTTTTCTCTATATAAACAACTGCTATCTATACAATAAAATGAGAACTGCCCACTGTCGCGTTTTCCTGAGAGTCTCATCTCTCGTCCGCTCACAGTTATTCCAAGCCTCTGTGGGCGAACAGGGAGTCGATGCTTGCTGCAACTCCCTAACTAACCCACGGACCCAGATGTCACACACACACACACACACACACACACACACACACACACACACACACACACACACACACTTCTGCCTTTTATGCATATGTGTATGCAGAGTCATGTGTCCCATGTTCATGTAACTGGGTGCCAGAGGAGGATGTCACCTATCATATTCTCCTCTAGAGATCTTCCACTTTATTTCCCAGAAACATGGTTATTCACAAAATCTGGACCTCATCATTTTCAGTCAGACTGTCTCATCAGGGAGCCCCAGAGATCCTTCTGTCTCTGCTCTCCTGAGATCTGGCATTACAGAACTATACAGGCACTCCAGGCTTTCTATGTGGGTTCTTAGAATCAAGCTCAGGTCCCCAAGTGTACTCACCTGCTGAGCCTTCTCCCTACAGCCCTCTTTCCTTCTTTGTAGTGTACATGTACAATGAATTGACCACACAAAGTACTTTTGTTTACATATATATTTTTCAGAGATTAGATGGTGAATGTGTCTGCATTTTCTACATACATTGCTATAGTTTCCAGCATAAATGAACATGATTGTCACAATACATAAATGGATAGACACATGATGAATGAATACAACTATGAGTGTTGGAAAGTTAGAATAGTCACATATTACTTGAGGTTTGTTCGAAAGTTAGTTTATCAATAATTAATGAAATGCTCTAGTTGTTGGTAGCAGAATATTTTCATATGGAGGATGTCAACCACACAGGCTGCTGGATGAGTGGAGCAGAACTATGCTATTGGATCAGGAATGTTCCTCCCTAGGCACTAAATAGCGATGGGTGGGAATGAAATCTATTAAAACAGATTTTTCCCCCACTAATTTTACTTTAGGTTTATTATGATCAATCTTATACTTCTCATGTTTTAAAGTATCTAAGGCTTATTACATGGTGATACTAGAGGTTATTCCTGACAGGGAGACACAGATAATTCATTAAAATATTTATAAAATTTTATCTATGCAAGATTGAGATGACTGGTTTAGGAAGAAATTCCTAGATCAGCAGTGATTTGGATGAAATGAATTATTTCCTCTGAACCATGATTTTACCTTATGAAGTGGTATTTAAACCCTTATCTGAGTAGAAGGGTCTAGGTACTAACATGTGTCAGTAGAAACAAACAAACAAAACAACCTTCTATATGTTATTCATGATACACACACACAAACTAGCATTGCTATTAAAGTCATTACTTATTTGATGCTATCTTGGCATAATCAAAAAGTTTTTTTCTAAATTTCACAGGTTGTACATGTGTATCACTAATGAGAAATGATATTTTGTATTGCTTAATGGATTCTTAGGACTAATTAGTGTCATACAATTATAGTTCTGTGAACTAAAGAAGACTGTTACTCAGAAAATCACCATAGCAATTATGAAAAAGAGAGATGCCATTATATAAAGAATGCTCTCATCTCCCTGCTTCACTCTGGGAAACACTAATCAAGGCACACTCTTCTCTGCCCCCATTTTTAATCTAACATTCCCTTATTTTAGCCCTGGTCCCTTTTGAGCTATTTTCAACTCTAGAAACTGAGTCTATAAAAGCAGCAAATCAAATTCTATCATAGTTTTCCTGAAAACCAACTTACTTCCTATCTCATTCGACCCTAGAGATGCACAGTGATCCAGTGATAAGTGAGAACCTCTCACTGCCACATCCTCTAAGTCTGTATGTAAACATGACCTTGATCTGGAATGATATCCTTGAGAGAATGTTTCAGAACAAAAGCTCTTATTATGTTCACAAGCTAGCATGCACAATAGTAATTTCTTTGTAACATCATTTGATTTTGTTCATATTTTACAATTTCCTCTTCTTGTCTCCTTCCCGCTACCTGGTACCCTTTCTCCTCCTAAATAAGCTTCTTTCTGCTTTCATATATGTAGGAAATAGATGTCATGTATATAGGAAGCCTACTGCACATGACTCTCTCTTCTTCCCTGTCCATTTCTTAGTTGTAAACATCCAATATTTCTGAATATAAAATACATAGAAATGTGGTAGACCTATGGAGAACTATTTTCCAACTATTCTTTATTTGCTTTTCTTGTCATTTGTCTCCCCCATTATATTTGAAATTCTGTGAATTTCATCATGCTCTCACTCTTGGTTGGAGAACCAATATCATTAAGACAAAATCATAGCCCTGGCTCTCTCTCTCTCTCTCTCTCTCTCTCTCTCTGTCTCTCTCTCTGTATGTCTTTCAAATAAATAAAATATATTTTAAAAATATTAAAGCAGAAATCTAGAGACTACAAATAACACTAAATCAAACTGCCAACAGGCCTGCCATGGCTCAGGGAATATTGTGGAAGAGGGGGCAGAACTATTGTAAAAACCAGCAAGTGGGTAGGATTACCTTGAGGCATGCCCCCACCCACACCACAGCTACTGATCCAGGCCTTCAGGACCCCACAGTGAATACCATAACCACACTGAGTAGAGCCCCAAAGAAATGGGAGCAGGAAATAAAATTGCTGTATCTCAGAAGTTGAGGTGATGGGCAATCATGGTATTACAAAGCTTCCGCTGAGCCATTGGCCTCCAGGCTCTTGTTTTATGAATTCAAAGACTTAAAATCCACAGGCCAAAGGACAATTTCAGAGAGATTTATTAGATTATAGATAGAACTCAAGAAATTGAAGGGAGACATACCTCATGCCCAAGAGTCCCAGCAATGAGGAACGCAGAGCTATGGCCCAGGAGTTAGAAAGAGGGGTGTGATGGTTAGGTTTCATTGTCAACTTGATCTTTTTAATTATCTTGGGTGGGTCTCTGAGGATGTTTACAGGAAGGCAGCCTCTCAGTAGGGGGCAGAATGTAAAGAAGCTCAAAAAAAAAAAAAAAAAAACCCCAACTAGAAGTAAATATCCTTTCCTGTGTGGGCAGTGTAGGAAGGAAATTCCAGAGACTCAGGAAGTCTTTAAGTCTGGGGAAGGGTTGCAAGACCCCACCCTAAGGCTATATATAGGGGAAGAAATTCTCTCCTTTCTCTTCCTGCCTGTTCCCTGTTCTGTGTGTGTGGTGTAGGTGATGGGTTTTTCTCTCTGCTTGGACCTGTGAAAAAGGGCCAGTCTCCTTCGCTGTTATGGAACTTCTCAATCTGCAGTTTCAATAAATACTTTCCTCCTCCAAATTGTGTCTGGTTTGAAGATTCATCCCAGCGGTGTGTGGGTGACTATGACAAGGAGTTTTCAGAAAATGGAAAATCCAACCTAGAGACCCAGACTGGGACCTTCTCTAGGTTCTGACCTGGGGCATAACTGCCTCTTCTTGATGTCAGCTGTCTACATATATGATTAGGTTTAAACCTTCCAGGAATCTTTCTTTTTAATTAATATCTTCATTATGAGTAGTTATATATATTGTATGAGAAAATCTTGTGAAGGTGTCCCCGTTTCCCTCCTGTCTGTCCTCTAGGGGAACTCACTGCAAGCAACAGACTCATGTTGAGTTTAAGAAAAACAGATGAGGGGGCTTCTTGAGGCAGTGACAGATGAGAAGAAGCTAGATATTTCTGTGACCTCTAGCACAGTGCAGACTGCAAGGGCAGACTCAAAGACGTTCTTTGTTTTTACTTTGGGGGCCCTGTAACCCTAAGCTACCTCAAGAATATTCACCATATAAATAAATGTTTATTTCTTCTTCACCAGACATTACAGAGGAAGCCACTAGTCAAATTATATTCAGTTCAATGGTAAGAATACAGGGCAGGCTTGTTTACCAACAAAAATCTTTTAACAATCCTTTCTCTTGCTGCTTAAAACACACTAATCCCAGCACTCAGGAAACAGAGGAAGGAGGAATGCTATGAAGTCAAGGCCAGCTTTGGTTACAGAATGGGAGTTCCAGATCAGCCTGGACTAAAGTGTAAAACCCTGTCTTCCAAATAAGTAAGTAAGAAAATAAATAAATAAAAAAGAGAAAAAATAAAGGGAAGTAAAGGGAAGTAAAAAGAAAAGTAATACACACACACAAACACACACACACACACACACACACACTACATAAACACATCTCAAGTCTCCTTGATCTACAGAAAGTAACCATGAAATAGGCTTTCTTTCTAACATCTTTGTAGGATGAAGACATAAGAATTTTAACCTCAGATTCTATGGATCATGAAACACATTTAATTCTTTCTCTGGGATTTATTATAGAGTATGTTTAAGATGTCTTTGAATAATATGCACACCCTTTTTTCACATCTAATAAAGAGGTGCTAAAAGCAAGTCAGTGAGCAAATTTTTTGACTGCTTGTTTTTTTCTAATGAAACTATTTGACAGTTAAATATACAGTTTATATGTAAAATATACTTTAAAAAATTCCAATCATCCAGTTTCTTATGTTAAAAAGTTTTAAAAAGAGTTTATTGTATGGATTTTTATCTAAAAGAATTAGAATTTCACACATTAAAAATTATCCATGATTATTTGACTTTTTCAAAAAAAATGTTTTAGCTCCACAAAACTTCACAATATTTCAATTCACTTTATGGTTTAACTTCTTTTTTGGTGACTTATTCATTACTTCCTGCAATCAACTAATATTGTAGGCAGAAATGACTACATTTCTAGAAATGGCACCTCAATGAGTCATTATTTTGGCCTGATTATTCCATTTCCAAGGGCTAGAAAAAACATTATGGATGGCAGAACACCCATTATGAGATATATTTGAGCAAAAGTTAAACATTTATGCATTAAATAGGATTTTTCTAGAAAGTTTTGAATGTAAAATAGAGAGGCTGAACTAAGGAAGACTGTCTGGATGTATCTGGTCCAGTTGCACTTGCTTGGACGAGGTTATACAGCTACAGAATTGAGCCTTGCTGATGAAGAATTACCCAGGCAGGCTAAAGAGGAAGTCAGCCCAGTTAACTAGGGTCAGAATCCCACGCTCAACAGGTAGAAGTGTGAGTGGCCTGATACATCAGGGAATGAATAGCAACAAGTAATTTGATAGTGGCTCTGGAAGAAAGCATAGGATTTCTGATAAATTCTGTCTAATATAGCCTTGCTGGTAATGATTTCTTAATGTATTAAAGTTTCATGTGGTACTCTCAAAATTCTAAAAATAGTTGTGTCTGTGAAATTAAAGATCAAGAGAAGAGTTGCCCTCTTTGCAATTTAAGACTTTCACCTGTAATTATGTATCTATTTATTCAAGGCTGTGTCTGTGTGCATTAATTATTATTTCTCTAAGTCTAAATGCATTATTAGGTTTATTCCTGGTTTTGTGATGATTTTAATGTTTCTTTTTCTCTCCACTGAGTAAAACGTTTAAAATGATATTTGCTATTGAATATAATTGGTATACTCATACCTGCATATTTTTATATTGATGTACTCTGTACTGTCTTGTGAAAAAATCCCAAATAGTCACACAAGTCACACACATACACACACACACATACACACACATGTATATATGCATGTCTTAACTTCCAATATATTGACTTTGCTAAGCCTTATAATTTAATAGGAAACTTATAACCTATATTTATTTTTAATGCAATTTAAAAAAATTAAAAATATTTGAATTCATAAATAATATTTTTGTTGTGTATCTATTTATACAATCACATTTATGATATTTTTCTTCTCATTTATTTATTAATAAAATAATTTCTATACTATTGGACCCTACTTGCATTCCAGGAATAATCAAAATTAGCTTATAACATTATTTTATGTATTAATTTTCTCATTTAGTTCACATATCATAGAGAATTTTGGTTTGTATGTATGTATATATTTATGTCACACTCATTTTATATTTGAATCAATTAAAAATTTTCTGTGTATCTGTATGCATCCCTCTTTATTGCTAATAATGTTTGCTATTTATTTTATTTAATGATTTATTTGATGTTCTAGTATTTTGCTTTCACAGCAAATCAAGTTTCTCCGATTCAACCTTTCTTTTGTTTTTTGTTTCCTACTTCATGAATATCTGCTCCTTCCTATTAAACTCTTTGTGTGTGTGTGTGTGTGTGTGTGTGTGTGTGTGTGTGTGTGTGTGTGTGTGTGTGTGTGTGTGTGTGTGTGTGTGAGAGAGAGAGAGAGAGAGAGAGAGAGAGAGAGAGAGAGAGAGAGAGAGAAAGACTTTCATGTAATTTAAGCTGGCACTGAACTTACTATATAGCCAAGGATCAAGGATGACTTCAACTGCCTCTCACATGCTGGGATTACAGGAATGCACACTGATTTCTGTGGTACTGGGGCTCAAGCCAATTTTCTTGAATTTTAGATGAACTTTCCACCAATTGAGCTGCATCTTCAGCTCTATATTTCCATTCACAAAATGCCAAGAGCAAGATCCTATAAATTTTACTTAAAAAATCTTTCTTTATAGTTTGTTTCTCTTTCCTCCATCACAATTCTTTCTTTAGTTTGGGAACTACTAAGAGCTTTTGATGATTTTTAACCTATGTGTGCATTTACAAATATATTTATTTTCTCATGACTAACTTACCTTATGAGCAAATACAAGTAGCACACAGTATTATGGCATTTCCGGATGGTTTAAGATACCCTGTGATCTTAGGTTCTTTTTGGCATTCACTTGTAAACTTACTTCCACTCAAATGCACTTCAGAGATAGGTCATATAATTATGCCTCAAAGCTTCTTTGCAAAGGCAATATTGAAGTCTACCAAAAATCTGTGGTGATTTCATTCTGGTTTCAATTTAGATTTGATCCCGTAGTGTACCTGTATTCTTCGTCTTCTGAGGTCTGGGTTCCACAGAAGTGCTAACCTTATGAGGTGGCTGCCAGTAATTTGTAGCTGCTAAGCATCTTTCATGGCAGGGTGTAGGCCACAGGGAACTCTTTTCCTGCCTTTTGCTTCAGCTGTGTTCCTGACTCACCTGGAAGACATTTTCCCTTGTCACAGGGAGTGACATTGGCATTTACTTTTAGCTTTTGGACTATCAAATGGCCAGTGGACTTGAAACTCTCTACTTGTATCGAACAGATTTTCTGCTTCTGATTGAAAGGGGGAAGGGTTGTATTCTGCTTTTGATCCTGATATGCTATTTGCATTTGGTTTTGTATATTTTGGTCCCCTGTGTCCTAATCATAGTGAGTGTATGAAAGAACAATCTATGGACTTAGATGCTTTTATCCTGAAAATATTTAAAAATAGTTTTGTGTCTTATATGAAGGCACCATCTAACCTTTATTTTGTCTCTTCAAACTAGATGAAAACTATCAACTTTGCTGAGTAATGCAGTTTAGCTTGTGCAATTAAAGATTTTGAAAATGGTGTCCTTTGGCTAAATCTTGTCCGCAGCTCACAGAGCTGCTTCTGCTCCTCCTCCCCTAAATCTCTTCTCCTCCTCCTCTTTCCCTATTTCTCCTTCGCCTCCTTCTTCTCCTTCCACACTTTGGAACTCAACTAATTTTGAAAAGGGCTAACTTTCTTGACTTTCTGGAACAATCCATAGTGTATCCTACTGTTTGTAACTCCCTTCACTTACTCTGTGCAATATGCTCGGCTCTAAAATCTTTGAAGTGCACACAATCTCAAGTCTAGTATGAGCTTTTCACCTCTCAAGTTCATGGATAGCATCATTTTGACTCACAGGTTTGGGAAATTCTCACTTCTAAACAGGAATCTTTGCTTTGTTTCACATGGCACTAATGCCTTCAGATTTCAAGGAAGGTATCTGCTGAGGGAATGGTTAATGGTTAGTATAATATTTTGTAGTAAATATTCAGAGAAATAACTAATCTTTTCAAGATCATTGAACTTCACTTGCCCTTAACTCCCCTATCAGTTACAACGAGAGAAATGGATTTTCTGACCTTTGAAATTTGTGGAAGAATGTGGCTGCATCTACATCTATGAGCTGAAAAGATGAAATAAAATAAATGGTCCTTGGGAGAACATGCTAGACACTGTGGAAGAGGATAAATGCAGTGTCTAATTCCTATTATTCTTTAAAAATCATTGTAAAGTGAAAAACAGGATGAAGAACACATTAAGGACACTGTGAAATGATGTTATAGACAGAGGTGTCCCAAATATTAGGAAACGGAAATGATAGGCTTCGTTAATTTCATATGCATGGTGAGAAGAATTTAAAACTCTTGGTTACTAATGGACAAATGGCATTTGTTATTCTAACAACTAATTTTTATAGTAAACGAGATTCTCCTATTATTTAAATTGTTCCCTTAATGCTTCTAGGTGGTTAGATTCCCAAGCCCAAGATTATCAAAGCTACCTTTGTGGTGCTGTGATATCTCAGATGTTATACTTTCCTAAGTATAGTTTAGCCAGTTTAGAAGATCGGACACAATTTAGCGTTCAATTTTAGGTAACAGGGGCTTTTCATGATACCTGTTTTCCTCCCTGGAGGGTTATATTAATTGCAGCATGAACTCTGAAGTGGCAACACACAGCATTATTTATCTCTGCATTAGGGGCGCTAAGGACCTATTTAGCTAGAGGGAGCATCCAAAGTATCATTTTAAGTTTCTAAAGAAATTAAGTCTTAATCTCAATTCTTACTGAGCTACTTCGTAGCCATAATGAGCTATTCACCTTCTCAAAGGAACACTACATATTAATAACAAATATCCATGTTCTCCAAAGGGACCAAATTCTGTCTGCTACCAGAGTGCTTCCCAGAGATGCTGACTGAAACATAATTCTAGCTGCTCATTTTCTCACAATTTTGCTGCTGCTCTTGTCACCACTGTTGAATCAGGCAATTTCATAACTTTGACTTGACTACCATTTTTAATCTTTTTATTTTGGTACATATGTTAAAATTTGTTGTAGCTCAAATTTAAAACTAATCTGTCATAGCTGTCATAACATTACAAATGTATGCCCTTCCGCTTTCTTTGTCTTTCCTGGCTGTTCTTGGTTTTGTCCTTCTAATTTTAACATCAACAGACGCTACCTTCCTGGTTCTGTGTGTAGTCTTTGTTGGCTCCATCTAACTATGAGGCAACGTCTCTGTTTGGTGGGACTTTTTTTTTTTATTTTTCGTATTTGTATGTGTATTGTGTGTGCATGTGTGTATGTGAGTTCATATGTGAGTGGTACCTGAGTGGGTGTGGACATGGATGCACGTGCTTGTGGAAGCCAGGGATAGACATCAGGGTCAGCCTCCGTTGCTCTCATTCTTGAAGATGGGATCTTCTGCTGAACTTAAGCTTAATGACTTGGTCGGAATAGTGAGCCAGTGAGCTCCAGATGCTGCCCGTTACTGTCTGTATAGGGCTGGGAAGACAGGGCCATAGCATCATGTCTGGCATCATATATGTGCTGTGGATCTGAACTCAGGTCTTCGTGCTTCTACAGCAAGATCTTTACCCACTGGTCCATCAACCTAGCCCCTGATTTTACTGAGTTTTACAGTTACTCATATCAATTCACTGAAGGGAAATGTCCAAAAAATTAAAATGTACGGTAGCAGACTTGTGTGTCTTTTTAACTGTTCTCCTTTTAGAAGATACAAGCTAGAAACATTTTCCTCTGTTTACTTTCATTCTTGATGGTGGCCATCAACTGTCCATTCTTGGATTGCCATACCTTACTGATAGGATATTTATTTTACAAACCATTTCTCTTCTTTTATGCATTTTGTTTTTCACAATACAAATAATACATATTCAGAGTTTACGATATAGATTGCTGAAGTATATGAAACTAGGAAAATGTGCAAAAGAACAACACAACATAACAAAAATCTCATGAGTTTTACTTCTGAGAGGCAACTGCTGTGCTATTTTACACATTGATACATTCATCTAGAAATTTTTTGTGCACATACAATGGTCACAAGGCTTCAATAACATGGATTATTATTTTGGACAGTAATACCTGACCACCCACACATGTCTACTACTTTCAATTATGTTTAAAAGTGAAACTATACATTGAACTGCATCATTATTTGCTGAAAAAGCTCAACTAAGGGCAGAGGTCATCTCAGAATCAGACTACTGAGAGCCTGAAGCTGCAATGCAGAGATTGACCCCCACCCCGTCACTATGGCTCATCTCTGCACATCCAGGGAGATGGCCACTTGAAAAACACTGGGATGGTTTAGCTTTGCCCAGCAAAGGCATTTAAAAGGAAAATATTCATTTGACAAATGAATGGAAATGGCTGAAACACATTTTCATTTCTTTGGCTTGTTTGACCATTTATGAATAGCCATATAACTATAATTTTGCAAATGGTATGATGTCATCAAGTAGTCTCCCTGGGGGAGAAGTTGTCTTAATTGGGTCAGTCTTGTGACACCTTTCCCAAGTATGTCTGGAAATCAATGCTGGTATCCTGTGAGATGATGATACATCTCACTATCCTTATATATGACAGGTATAGAGGTTCACAGATTGATTTTTCTTTATAGTCTTTCTCAAATCACATTTTGCATGACTAAGACAGTCTGAACTATGGTTTGAATGGTGTGTCTCTAAAATTATGTTGACATAATATGGACAATAGAAGGTGATTAGGCCATGGAGCTCCACCCACAGTTAGGGATTAGGGCTCTTCTAAAAGAGCTTTAATGACATTCAAACCTTTTGGATTTCTGCTCCTACTATGGGAGGACAAAAAGCAAGGCGATATTCTTAAATCAGAGAGTAATACTTTTACCAGACACTGAGACAGCTTAGATTCCACAATAACAATACCTGTTGGGAATACATGCCTATGATTCATAAAACATTTAGTCAAAAGTGCTTTGTTACACTGAGTGGTATAAATGGACCATGGACCATGATAGTCGCTCTACTGGAATGCTCTTACAAAGCACACACACACACACACACACACACACACACACACACACACCCCAGATGGAGACATTTAAAATTGAGAGAATGCCCATATAATGTAGGCTTCTTGCCTTAAAAAAATCGCGAAATCAGGTAATCTTGAAATTATATTCCAGTGTAGCAAAAATTAACTTAGACCCAATAATGCTAGCCCCTGAAGTATGGGTTATATTCTTGTATGACATCATCCAAAGCACTTCTAATCCCTCCACACATGGTTGCTTCTATGCATTAACCTCTGTCCTCATTCAGGCCCTGGCATCTCCTGTAGGAGTTAAACGATTTCCTTTCAGCACTTGGTTCTTTGATTTGTTTGCTAATAGTCTGGCAATAACACTTGATAAATTAGTATTTTGTGTGGCTTAGGTTTATACATCTAGACCAGCTCCTGTGTCTTTACTGCTTTCCTCAACAGCCACCTCCCTTGTCTATTTTTACAGTTGCCTCTTGTGATTTGCCCATATTCCAATATACCATTTATATTTTTTCTAAAGAGTTACTTGATTTTACATTTACAGAATTCTTTCAGTCTAGGATACTTCCTGTTCCCAGAATGCCATCTTCTCATTCACTCTTGCTTAAAACTTATTCAATGGCCAAGACTCATTGTAAACTCTGTTTTTCTGCCACAGCCTGTTCCTCTACCTCCTCACTTAACACTTTCTTTTCTGTCTCAGATATAGATCTAGTGAAGAATCTGTCTCATTTATTATGTCATAATTCATTTGTTGATTTGTACCCTTTAAGTTCTTAACAACTCTCAGACTTGTTCCTTGTGCCTCTGGATTTACATAGCCACTGGGAAATTGAGCCCAGGTGAGCAGGTTTTGCAAACACCACTAACCACTGAGCGATGTCTCCAGTCCCCAAACCCTAGACTTTTTCCTTGAAGGAGAGGGTTGTGCATGATACAGGAACACTGTACTTGCATGCAATCACACGCTCAAAACTATGGCCAATTTTTAGAGTTCTCTTGCTATTATATTTAGTTGTCCTGTATTTAATCACCTTTAATAAAATAATTCCTCTAGATTTTTAAAAATATTTTATTTGTTGAAGTTGAAAGATTGTGTGTGTGAGAGAGAGAGAGAGAAAGAGAGAGACAGAGAGAGAGGGAGGGGGGAAGAGAGAGATAGAGAGATAGAATGGGCTCTCCAGGGCTTCCAGCCACTGCTAATGAACTCCAGACAGAGGCACCACCTTGTGCATCTGACTTTACGTGGGTAATGGGGAAATGAACTTGGATCCTTCTGCTTTGCAGCCAAACACCTTAACCACTAAGCCATCTCTCCAGCCCCCTAGATTTTTATTATTGACTTCTTCCACATTCCTTTCTCCCCTTCCTTTTCTTCTTCTGTTTCCAGTTCTGTAAGCTCACCACTCATACCACCACTACTATGATCACATAGCAAAGAAATTTTCTTACTAATATCCACTAAATTGGAAAATTTTAGTACGAAATAAAAATTATTATTTAAAATATTGATATATGTTATGCCTCACAATCTCCAGTTTATTAAATTAATTAATACATTTTATCTTTAAGTTTTCCTTTTTACAAAGTATTTCTATTTATTTATTTTTAAGCACAGAAAGATAGAGAGAAGAGGAACAGGCAGAGAGAATGGGCACAGCAGGGCCTCCAACTACTCTAAATGAACTCCAGATGCATGTGTCACATTGTGTATCTGGCATTAGGTGGGGACTTGGGAATCAAACCTGCGTTGTTAGGCTTCTTGGCAAACAAGTGCCTTCATTGCTAAGCTATCTTTTCAAACCATAATTTTTTCTTTAATTTCAAATAAAATTAACATACTCAATATAAACATAGTTTTAAAGGAAATGAAAATTCTAAAAGCTTACAAATGTAAGTATGAGTTATATAGGTGGTCATATTTAGAAAGGGCAAAGGGAATTTTAGTTACACTATGTAGGAAGTAGCTACAGAAAGCATTTTATGGTTACGGTATCACATCTCCTTACAAACCTGGGCCATGAATACCCTCATCTGTGTGCCTACTGTGCAGTTGTTTGTCTTTCTGGCATTTTGCACAGCTGACAGCTAATGCAGGCATTTAAATGCAAAATCTGACACTGATGCTTTCCCCCAAATGATATTTCAATTCATAAATTATATGAATATGGGTAACACTATTCATTTATGAAATAATACAGCTACTATTTTGCAATGCAATTCAAAACACCCTTCACTTTATTTAGCCACTTTCAACTCCATTACATGTGACCATGAAAAGAATAAAAACTGATTAGACAAGAAGTGAAAAGTGGGCAAAAGCATTTCCCGGCACGTTGCCCAACTTCTGGTAAAATGATGGGACCATACCATTTTATTTCCTATTGAGGAGATGGTTTTTGCTTAGGTAGCTTGTTTCTGATTAAAAGCATCTTTGTAATATTGCAGTCACTTCCATCAAGATGAAAATAGTCTCTTTGCCAAGATGGAGTCTAGTACGAACTACAAAAAAACATGTCAAGGCAGCAAGACCAAGCATTTATTTATTTTTTTTTAAATTTTTGTCTACTGGCAAGCAGAGCAAGTGAGCCAGAGAAGGAGAGAGAGAGAGAGGAGAGAGAGAAAGAAAGAGAGTGCATGCATGCCAGGGCCTCCAGCCACATCACGGGAACTCCAGATGCATGGGGCCCCTTTATGCATCTGGTTTTATGGGGGTTCTGGGGAACTGAACCTGGCTTCTTGGGCTTCGCAGGCAAGCAACTTAACTACCAAGCCATCTCTCCAGCCCAAGACTGGGCATTTCTTATACTCAAACTTGTAGGATGGCAGGTCATGATAAGGTAGCAAGTCATGTAAATTAGCTTGCACTTTCCTTAGGGTTAGTTAATATGAATGAGTGTATGATATAATAATAGAAAGTAGCTAAGGTCACATTAGTGGCTACATTCTTTAGGAATTTCACAGAATTATTTCTATTGAATATGTTATTTATTTATAAACATGAATGTATACAATTATTCATAATAAAGACATTAATTTTAAAAAGTCACCTGGAGCTGGGGAAACTACAGGTATATAGATAGAGATGAGTCCTCTGATTGGTCAAATGGCTTACCCAATGTGTATAGTGAGTGCTCTACCGAGGTTTGTCTATCCAAAGTCCATGTTTTCTACTTCCCATACTGTACTTGGAATTCCCTTTCTCTCATTTTTGCAACTAATTGCTTAAAGTATAGTCTCCGGTGCTTCAGTGTAAAATAATCAGATACTCCTCTTGACTGCCTCTCTGAATGTGGTCCACACACCTTTGTGACAGGGTACCATGTGCTTAAATTCACAAGCTCTGTATGTTTCTAAGAGATGTACTCTGCTATTTCTTTTGAACTTGGAGGAACTGGTCTAGATGTGTTTTGTTCTGTCTTTTTCATGAGGGGCAGCCAGAGCACATGCCTCTCTCTCACTGGTGAAATTGGTGCCATGTCTTCCTGTCAGGTCATCCGTCATCTCCAAGCTCTCAAAGCCTCCTGTGCTGCTGTTCACAGATGCTGACTGAGCAGCAGCTTTGGAAAGGACAGGGATGTGTTTTGCATTTGTTCTTCTGGTATGTGGTGTTGGGTACCAGAACTTTGAATTCTGAACAGACGGTTGCTAATTTCTCACATGGTCTTTATCAGAAAGTACAAAATGAGTGAACAGTGTACAGTTAGACAAACACGTGTCAGGTGGGTTGAGAGTTACACAGCCAGATGGCCTCAGCTCCCCAGGGACTACTATAAACTCATATACATTACTTATTCATTAATTTCCAAATCTGCCCAACAATTTTAGAGACTGCAGTTTTTCTGTAAGGAGAAAATATCAATTTCCATAAAATTACAGTATTTTAGCATTATACAGTTTGCAATAGAAATGTAGTCATGCAAATATCAAGGATAAAAAAAGTAAAGGTGAGGGGCTGGAGAGATGCCTCAGCAGATAAGGCACTTGCCTCCAGTGCCTAAGGCCCCAGGTTCAATTCCCCAGTACCCACATAAGCCAGACCCACAAGGTGGTGGCCCTGGTGCTCTCTCTCTCTCTCTCTCTCTCTCTCTCTCTCTCTCTCTCTCTCTCTCTCTCTCTCTCTCTCTTTTTCTCTCCCTCCCTGTGTGTGCATCTGCTTAAAAATGAATAAATATAAAATAAAATATTAAAAAAGTAAAAGTGAGGATAATATCTGTGTTCAAAAGGTATTCACTAAATTTACAATACAACAATTATTAGAAATATTTAGTCCGTTCATCAGTTACCACTTACTAAAGCCCAATACCTACTCAGTGCTGGACAGAGCTCTGAATACTTTCTGTATGGATATTCGTCCCTAAACATGGCACGAAGCTTCATTTCCCCCTTTTGCTATATTTCTTTTCCTTGATCTTAAATAATTCCAATATTGCTTTCTTTTAGTCAGGAGATGATTTACTTGATTTACACAGGAATCATTATCAGAGTATTATCCCAGGCTAGCAGTTCAATTGTGGAAACTGTATAAATATGGGGCCCATGAGTCCAAAGTTAATATGCTCTAAATAGTGTCATAAAGAAAGAAATATACCTGAGCCTGGTCCATATAATGAAAGTATCATATTGATTGTAAATAAGGACAAAAAGAACTAAACACTTAGATGTAATTAAAAGGCATTTCTGTGTTTGAGTTCCTAGTCTCATCTTGATGCTTATAACCATAGTATAGTTTCTGAAGTACCTGTCAGCTAGTGAATCATATTTTGTATGCATATATATTCATCAGTTAAGCACATTCCTCGCCCTGCTTTGCATAAGTTGAAAGTGTATTGGTAAAATTCTTAGCATGGTACAGATCAGATGGTGAGCTCAAGTCAGTCTGGCCTCTCCATACTTCATGAGCACACCGTGAGTGTGTGTCTGTGTCACCCCAGGAGACTCATTCTGTTCTTCTATTCTTCTGTCTTGGTTCCTGTCTTCTACACATGAGCCTTCTCTCTCACAGAGTCATCTCTGGTGAGCCCATCCTCCCTTGACTCAGAGACATAGTTGCACTTAATTACACATTGTTCAGTACTTTTTTGTTATGTTGCTCTACGTTGTCAGTTGACTTTCACATTTGATTGACAGCTCCTCTTTCCAAAGTCAGAGAACCCATGGCAAATATCCCTGAGCACCAAGCAGAGCTCACACTAGCTTCCTGCTACTTCATTTTGCATTACTCAATTGGCAGGATTCTGCACAGAATAAATGATGCCCTAGAAAGCAACGTTCCTCTGGGAGCCATGTTGATTTAGGACCCATCAGGCCCATTTATTTATTGTTTTAAATGAACTGGGTTGGATGTGCTATCAATCACACAATCTGGCATTCTTTTAGAAATGCAATGCTCCTCCTGCATGTTTCATCATTGCTTCTTCTTTTTTGACCCTTTTAGGACAAGAGATGTTGGACTAGAGAGAGGAGTACTGTCATTCCTTCCTCTTCCAACTACTAGAATATGAATCAGAAAAATTAAGAAAAGCAAGATTTTTTTAAATCTCATTGTAACACTGAGCTGTTGATCAAAAAGACCCACAAGGTCCTCAAAACAAGACAGGCTTTTGTCAAAGCTCTTGAATATCTGCCCCAGGCCAAAGAAGACCCTATTGCTGAAGAAACCACAGAATATCATCACACAACACGGAGAGACCCTGTGAGATCCAGAATGGTAACCAGATCCCATATGGTAGCATGAATAGGGCTGGAAGGCATTACTTGAGCTGATAAGGGAAATTGGTCAATGATATTTGGAGAAAGTAGAGAACACTGATATACAATACAGACAATTGTCACGAGAATGCTGAACACATCACTCTATTGAAGAGACCAGCAAGTCAGGAAGTGCTCATCTTTGCAATAGTGGCACTAAACCTAGGAAGGTAATCAATAGCTTTCAGATTGGCTAAGAGATCCGCTCAGTGACAAGGAACCCTTAAATGGAACTGGGATTCATGGCAAAATCTTATGGGGACCAAGAACCCGGGCTCCAAAGGGAAAAACCCACACCCAGAGGTCTACAGAGAGGTTACATCAACTAGAATCTTGCCAAATTAACAATCTTTGTCTCACTTAACCAATACTGATCTCACTCTCCGATGGAGATTCTGTTTGTATTTTTCAGAAGGCAGCCAGAGCAGTTGACAACCCAATTCCAACAACGCTGACATGGAATAATGAATGACCTCCTGGCAAGTGATGAACCACCCCTAGCCTATCACAAAGGGCCTAAATGAAACCTATGAGAAAGTGGCTAGATAAGAGACCTATCACAGCAGCAAGTCAGATAACCCATGAAAGGACAATGGAGAGACACCAACAATACCTAACACAATCCAAAGCAGAAGTCCAGAGACACTTAAGACCTCAACAATAAAGCAAACTTAAAACTCACCCACCATGACTCATGGAACTGAGCAGAAGAGGGGGCAAGATTGTAAGAGCCATGATGGGGGAGAATATCCAGAGACATTGCCCCCACTCTGCAACAACATGCTAAGGTGAGGGGGGATTTGGCTACCTGTTGTGCTATTCATAAGCTCCTACCCCATGGACAGATCCAGTATGCCCATAAAGGAGGGTCCCCAGTGCATTAGGGACAGAGAGGAGGGAAATGTGGGTACCATCACAAGATTTACTCATATAATGTATCTAATTATTGACAAAGATATTTTTAAAAGAATGAAGAAGTATAATTCCTTTTAATACAGAAAAAGTTCAATGTTTTACTCTTAGGATAACCAGGATGGAATGGAAGGATGAATGCTTCTCTTAAAGCAGCACTTTTCAGGCAGATGTCAACTGATCCAGTGTGTGTGTGTGTGTGTGTGTGTGTGTGTGTGTGTGTGTGTGTGTGTGTGTGGTGGGGGGCACTCTCAGAAAGTAGCATCAAGGTAGTAGAGATAGGAGATTAGTTCCAAAGAAGAACCATGGCCTCCACCATCAGTTTTGTAGGGTAGAAACATGGTGATGTTTCCATACTAGTGCTGGAATGCTTATTGTTTTGAGGTATGAACTGAAAAACAGCATCAACAACAAACCTATTTTATGGGCTATTCAAAGCTGGATGCATCCCAACAAAATGTGCTACCTCTAAGACACTATAAAAAGTGGAGCTGCATCTGGTGGCACTGGTTCCTAGTGTCTCTGCAGACTGAAGCAAGAAGATGACAAGTTCAAGGCCAACCTGGGATACTCAATGATACATAGAGTTAAAAAGCATAGTGCTGAGGACATAGGTCAATGTTACCCTATTATTCCAGCATGGGCAAGACTCTAAATTCAATATAAGAATCCTCCCCCTTATCCACCAACCACCCAAATTTTTAAAAATAAATAAATGAAAATGTAATTTTCATTGGACTAGGCACCATGGTCTTCCCTGTGGTTGAGAGTGACAACCAGAGTCTTAGGGGAAATGTATACGAAGTAGGACAAACCCCCACGGGGTGGCAGTGACAGCACATCTAAAATCTGATATTCTTGAAAATATCCTGAAAGATCAATCTGTTTGAAAAAGTTGGGGCATTTGGCTGGCCCAGTCCTGACCTTTCTTATTTGGATTTCACTCGAGAATGGCTGTGGACTCACAACAAAAATACTTGAGACAAATGCATATGCTACTTTCTTAATTGCTGTGTCAAAATACCTGATGAGCAGTTTAAGGGCTGGAGAGACGGCTCCGTTCTGAAGAGGGCTTGCTGCTTAAGCATGAGGGCCTTTTGGGCCAGAGACCACTAAGTTTTAGTTGCCAGAACCCAATTAACAAGCTGGATGTGGCCATTCATGTCTATAATCTCAGTCCATGGTGTACAGACCAGATTGACGCTGGGGCTCACTGATGGACAGCATCTCTGAACTGAGTGAGAGACTGACCTTGTCTCAAGGAAATACATGGATGAGCAAAAACCTGACCTTCTCCTCTGGCCTCCATTTCCATGCACACACACAAACATACACCATGCATTATGCAAATATGCTTCCTCTACACATACACCTCACAGAAGTTCCATTGCCTTCAGAAGCATCCTTTGACATCTTTGGAAGACACTATTCATATGCATGCCATCTTAATGGTAATAGGGGAGTCCAAGTGTCTTCAGTTTGTTTGGCCATACTAATCCTTGAGTCAGCTCTGTAGTCAACTCTCAGGGTCTCCAGGACTTTTCAGAACATAGTGCCTCTATATAGAAAAAAAATTTTACCCCAAGGTTTGCCTCAAGTAAGCGTATGTCTTTAAAACTCACTAACCATGAAAATAATCTGCACTTCATCAGTAGCCTGTGTGTGGTATGTCCTTGCGCAGCACAGCATATTGTAATAGGAAAGACTTCAGAGTGAAGGGGGCCCTAAGCCTGCAGACTGAGGTTAGAAGTTTCTCACAAAGCAGCTCTTCTTCTTTGTTGAACGACTTGTGCTGATTGCTTTCATTTTCCTCAAATATCTATCAGTGCTTTGTAACTTATGAGCAAACAAACTAAACACAGTCTTTTTAAAGTTAATTTTATATTTTGGGGCAGGATTAGAGATGAGTTCTGTTCGCACTGTGGCCATTGCCTATATCAGAGACACTATGACCAGTCTTCCAACACTGAGCTCTGAAGCTCAGTTAGAATGAGAGAGAGAAAGAAGCAAGTTTGGTTTATGTTTCCAGGTAATTCTAGACGCCACTTCTCAGAGTCTCAATTTTTCATGTTTGCTTTTCCATGTATGTCATGGCCTTAAGACATATTGGAAACACTGACATTCTACATTCCCATCCGTGGCTATGGATCATAGCACTGTCTACCATATTTTATTGCAGTGTCCTGAGCTACCCAGTAACCTCATACTAAATTTGAGTTTAAATAAATAGAGCATTTTAGCTGCAGTGCCACAGGAAAGCGGATGAAATAAGGTCAGATACATGTTTAACTTTTGCTTTGCTAGATGGGAAGGATAACTTTGGGAGGTTTTTTTTTTGTGCTGGTTGTTTTCTTCTTGTAAATTCAATAAATGGATGATGTCAAGCTACTGATCCTTTCCTTGAGATGGTAAATAAACTAAACAAATGTCCAGATTTACTTCCAATCGAAAGTCCCCAGTAGGAAAAATATTATCAGTGCCTTAGATTCAATTAGATTCTAGTTCTGTTTCCATGGCTGACAAGATCCCCTGAGTGTTTGCAGGGGACATGGCTTCCTCTCAGTGAATGACCCAATGAGGAGATCTGTGGTCCTCATACATTCTCTCAGCACCTACAAGACACTTGCGAATACAGTAAGGTTATTTGGAAATATTTGCTGAAATAGTTTGCGCTTAATATGACATTGAATTCCCAGTATCTACACCTAGTTTCAAAACATTATTTTTGAGTATATACATAGCACAAAATAGAAAAAAAAAACTACCATATATGAACTACCAAAAGTTAAAAATTTCTTATCTCTATCCCTTGTCATGAAGTTTTCTTTCTGTGAAGCTATGGAGGCTTTCTTATATGGATTATACTAAATATACTACATTCATTGGCAAACACACACACAGGAAAATAATTATGTATAAATAAATGCATCAAAGTATATATTCTGTCTTGGCACTTCTTTTGTTTTTCACCTAATACATTCTGGGGAATTTTTCCATTAACACCTAGGAAGCTAATACATTATTTTAAAGAGGCTGCATTGGATATATTTATGAATGCATGATTTTTTTCTAAAATTTTACTATTATAAATTATATAGCCAAAATATCTTTGGATATATGTCATTTTATAAAGAAATAAGTATAGCTAAAGGATAAATACTTGGAACCAGAATTGTTACATAAATGCACTGATAAATTGCTCTCTAGAGACTTTCTCCAGCCAATTTGCAAGGCATGTGGTGACTATTTTCTTGACATGCCCTGTGATCCAACCTACACAGTCAACAGGATTAATGGCAAACACTTACACAGTACTTAGACTGTGCCCAGCACTGGCCTATGTGGTTTTACATAGATTAACTCAAATAAGATTCAAAGCAACTTTGGGACGGAGCCACTTCTGTCACCCATAATTTACACAGAGAATGGACATTGCCACCTTCCAATCAGGTCATCCTGCTGATAAAAGCAGATGATATTTGAGCTCAGGATGTCTGGCTCCAAGAGTCAGTGTTTATAACCATGACCCTAAACTGTCCTGATCATGACACTTTTTCTTAAATATCCTGCTTTAGATATATGAAGAATTTCTCAAGAAATAATTGTTCAAAAGTTGAATAATGAGGATTGCATCAGACTCTACCACTGCTCCATTTTTTATTTATAGTCAGCACAGGACCTCCCCATCATTCTCTGAAAATTTCTGCACCAAGTTCCCTAGCATATTGTCTGACCTCATTCTGATCATAACATATGGTGTTATCACTGCTCATGTAGATCAACCTTTTACTGTCCTGGCCTCTTTGTTCCTCAACCTCCACTCCTTCCATGACTTTGTCCCCAACCTACTTTGACAAGCTTTTCCTGAAGTCATTACTGAGGTCTGGATCTTGTCACCATCAATAAATGTCTCCTTTATAAAAATGCCAATTTCAAGATTCTATCCACAGTCTGATGTTTCCTTCTTTCCTTACTCACTGCTTTACTGCTCCAACTTTACTAGTAGTAGAATGACAGTCATTCTGACTTCTTCTTTTTTTTCACTGCTCATCCCATGCTGACTTCCTCACACAGTGCATTGCTCCAACCATTCTTTTCTTTTCTTTCTAAAAATATTTTATTTATTCATTTTCAAGCAGAGAGATACAGAGAGAGATACAGAGAGAGAGAGAGAGAGAGAGAGAGAGAGAGAGAGAGAGAGAGCGCACCAGGGCCACCACCTTGTGGGTCTGGCTTATGTGGGTCCTGGGGAATTGAACCGGGGGCCTTAGGCACTGGAGGCAAGTGCCTTAACCACTGAGCATCTCTCCAGCCCCCAATCATTCTTTTCTGATTATAGCCTTGAGCAAACTCTCTGCTAGCTTGCTTCACCTTCTCAATATATTCTCAAAAACAACAGGTGACAAAATGTAAATTATGCTAAGTCAATTGTCATCTTAAACCCCTCACAGATTTTTCAATTTCATTTTGGGAAAGGGCAGACTACTTTTTGAGTGTTTTAGAAGGCACTGTACAGCCTCTCTGAGTTTATTTCATACTATGCTCCTTTTTTTCTCACCATATTTAAGCCCTTCAGGCTAGTCTTTTGTTCATTCGGCATTCCAGACATGGTTTTACCTTCAAGTTATTTTTACTTTTTTTTTGTGTGTGCATGCTGAGATTGAACCCCAGACCATGTTAGGCAAGCCCTGGATCATGGGGTTATATCTCAGCCATTTTACCCTGAGTCATTGTATTTGATTTGTGCCTGAGAAGAACACTATTCCTTCAAATATTCATACATAGTCTCCCATGATTTGCACAATGCAAATAAAATAGTTTCTAGTAAAATTTCAGTTGTGAGTGTCAGATGCAAAGATATCAACTGTGTTACTTTTTTGGTGTGACATCTATGATAATATATCTTCTAGTGAAGTAAATATATTTGCTACTTATGTTCAATTATTTTCATTTTAAAAATATTTTTTAATTTTTCATACACACACACTATATATATATATATATATATATATATATAATTTTGTCCATATTACACTTTCTTGTCCTCTTTGCTGCTCTTTCTTATCACTAACCAGTGGCTATTACACAGAAGAGAATAAATCCTTTTCCCCTGGCAAATATAAATGTTATTAGCCATATTATGGAAGGGAATGGCCTCCTAATCCCCTCCCCTATCTGTGTCAAAAAGTTGACTGGCTCCACCATGAGCTAAAGCTTGGTCAAACTTGGATCATGAACTGGTATGGCTCAGGTTCAAGTCGTAGTCTCTTACTCTTTTCTTTTGCTCTTTCCCTGGTGTTTACAATACAGTAACAATGTATCCCAGAGCAAGTTTACTGAACGTGGATTATTTTCATTTGTTTTCTTTCAAGTTTTAGTAATCAAAGAACTATAAGTAGTTTCAATATTGTTAAGTGGAAGAATTTGGTCAGTGTATTTATAGAAAAAAATGTTAAGTAGCATTTTAAGAAATGATAAACAGAGCCAATCTTAAAGGTTTGATCGTTATAGAAATACTCAGTGACAAAAGACAGAGCCTTTTCAGCAAGAGGAGAGTGGAGTTTACTTTTACACCCCCCGCAGTGCAAGCTTAGAAAAGCCTTGGCCCCGGCACCCCAGTTGAGAAATGAGGTGGTTTTTTTTTTTTTGTTTGTTTTGTTTTTTTGAAGTAGGGTCTCACTCTAGTCCAGGCTGACCTGGAATTCACTATGTAGTCTCAGGGTGGCCTTGAACTCACGGCAATCCACCTCTGCCTCCAGAGTGCTGGGATTAAAGGCCTGTGCCACCGATGCCTGGCTGACAAATGAGTTTTATAGTAACCTACAGAGTAGGGTACTTGACATTAGACATGTAAATTATAAGCACAAGCAAGCCTACACCTAGCAATTTACACATTTACAATGGGTTCAAGCAAGTTCAGATGGTCCTCCCCAGGTATTCTCCGGCCTCATCTTTTCCTAATTTCCTTATCACAGTTAAAGCAAATACTTCTTTTGCCTCACTGAACTTCAAAACTCTGGTAGTTTCTCACCTCATGCTATGTGACTGGCCATCTGTAGTCTGTAATGGCAAACAAATGTCTGCAGAATGTAACAATGAATATGGGGGAGGGGGACAGTAAGCTTACTCTCATTTTGCTATAATATGATCTTTATAGTGGTTTGAATAAGATGTACCCCATAGATTCATGTGTTTTGAATGCTTGGTTCCCAGCTAGTGGCAATTTGGAAGGGTAGATACTTGCTGGTGGAAATCTGTTTCTGGGATAGGCTTTTGGGTGTTATAGCCAGCTGTACCTTAACAGAACTCATGTAAATTAAACTTCTACTGTCCTGGCTTTCTTTTGCTTTCTGCCAGTATCTGTGGCAAGAAGTGATGTCGAGCCTCTGCTCTACCCTCCTTTTCCTGCCATGATGAAATTTCTCCTCAAGACTGTCAACCAAAATAAAATCTTTCCTCCCATTAGTTGCTTTTGGTGGCATGGTTTGTTCCAGCAAGATCGAAGAAATTAAAACAATCTTTAACACCAAAATAAATAAGAGGAGGAAGAAGTGGTCATGGTTATAGAGGAGCAATATATATCTGAAATTCTATTCTATAGGATTATCAAACTCAATAAGAAATATGAATTATAAATGTGAAGCATAGAACAGTATCGATTGGAAGTCCTATATGTTTACCTAGATATTAGTGAAAAGTAGAATTCTTTTTAGAATGATAAAAATGGATGACAATATTTGCTTTAGTTGTATACCAGGGACTGGAACAAGAACTTAATGTGGGGAAATTTTTAGTTTAAGGAGATCTAGTTTTCATTTAATCTTCTGTTTTCTTTTAATATATAGATTTGTTTCTATGCTTAAATTTTAAGTTACAATGAAATATTAAACTTAGTCACCTGGCAGTTATTTAGTTGTTATTCATTAATCAAATTAGCACATTTAGACCTTTATTAT
Organism: Zapus hudsonius; assembly: GCA_004024765.1. NCBI lineage: Eukaryota > Metazoa > Chordata > Mammalia > Rodentia > Dipodidae > Zapus > Zapus hudsonius. The sequence goes on along the minus strand of PVHP010008361.1, from coordinate 11,180 downwards.
GGATTTAGCATCAAGCCATCAGTTGGGAAAGAAAAAGAGAGAAAGAAACACTCATTGATGAAAGAAAATTATGTAATATATAATAGAGGATCTCTAATTTAGTTTTCTGAGAAACCTCCATACTGCCTTCCAAATTTTTGACCCACCTAGTACACTCCTGACTGTATAGACAAAGAACTCTAAGTCTTACAACAGACATATGTGCACATCCATGTTTATTACTGTCCTCTCCACAATAGCTGACAAGACCAATCGGATTATATGTCTATCAACTGACGAACAAAGAAAATGCTACACACACACACACACACACACACACACACACACACACACAGAGAGAGAGACAGCATCAAGAAAATAAAATCATGCTATTTTCAGAAAAATGGAAGAAGCTGGAATTTATTATTACGTGAAATAAACTAGACTCACAAAGACGAGTATTATACGTTTTCTCTCATACTCAGATTTTAGTGTGTGTTTTTGTGTGTGTTGTATAGGTTAGGTAATCAGAAAGAGGATCATGATCTAGAAAGCAAAACAAGAGAGAGATAGACTACATTTGGCATGAAAGCAGCAGGGGATTATAGCTGGGCAAAGAAGAGAAGGAAGAGAGCGTGGGATATGCAGGGGAGGTGTAGGGGAAGAACATCAACAAGAAAAGAGTAGATATACAAATGATGTGATGAAACACACTACTTTTATGCTAAGTTAATGGAAAACAAGGGGCTTCGGAGATGGCACAGTGGATGTAGCACTTGAGGTGCATCCTTGATAATGGGATTTTGGACCACTGGTACTCACGTAAGGGTAGACACAACTGCGAGTGTCTATATTCACAGCCCTTCCACTGGCACAATGGAAGACAGTGACAGGAGAATTCCACATGTGAGCAGTCCAGAAATCCTGGTCTTCACAGTAGTAAACATAGAGACCCCACCTCAAGCAGGTTGGGAGGTCAAAGCTTCTGTTCAAGGTTGTCCTCTCACCTCTATCTTGACCTGCATGTGCCTACACCCCTACCCTTGAACACACACACACACACACACACACACACACACACACACACACACACAAAGGCAACAATCTAAAAAGAAGCACACTCTAATAATCTCATTAAAACCTAATCAAATATAATAAGGGAAATAATTTCCATCTAAAAGTGGAGTAAAATACTTATAATTCAGCTAATGTCTATCAAGGGACTAAAGATAAAGTGAGCTGTTTGGTGCTACCAGGAAAAATTTTATATCCCCAAAATTCCATGTTTAAAGGAATATAAATAAATACGTTAAAAGAAAAAATGGAGAAGATAATCTAAACACAAGTAACCTGAACCAAGAAGCTTTAATGAGAACACAAGAAGTCAGGAAGGTAAAACTGCTTTGAGATACCATCACGAACACTGAAATGTATCATATCCTGGAAAAAGCATGATGATCAACACAGAAATCCAAGCCATAATATTTCCTTTTTAAGTGACAGACATATTCTTCATGGAGAAAGAAAGATGTATATAAAATATGATAGAAAGAAAACAAAACACTTTCCTGTAGAGTTGGATGGAAGATTAACCCTGAAAAATATTTTCAGAAAAACAGAAGCTTCAACATAGTTTTTGCCATTGTTAGGTCACACACATTGATGTATTTTAACATGGTATTAACTTAGAGGAGCAGGAAGCAGTCTTATAAAGCAGCTGTTAGAGTTTCGAATACATATAGATGCAAATCGAAATCAATTTGTTAACAGAGTTGCTGCAAATGCAGAACTCACACATACAAAAAACCCAACAAACAGAGAAACAAGATAAAAGCTGAACATCTTAAGAGTATTCTAGTTGCAACACTCAGATAAAATAGAAAGTACTGCACAGCTTGGCAGAAATAAGAAAAGGACAAATGCACTACTTACCCATCTCAATGAGGAGGAATAATTTTTTCAGAACACTTAATACAATGTTTTAACCTTGACTGCAGACATGGGGAATAAAGTATTGTCTCTCTGTCTACTCCTTCAGGATTGGTGCCACCTTTCATAATGAGGTTAATAAAAGGGAGTAGAATCTAAGGTCTGGGCTAACAAGGGCAGGAGATAAATCCAAGCAGGAGATTGATGAGATTGCCCTTCACCCCCACATACAGAGTACCAGAAGACCAAGAATCTGCCTTTGCTCACACAGCTTTTAGCAATAAACAGGGGGGGCTCTTAAACAACAAGGCCACACTACCTAGATAGACAACATGGATGTGGAGCTCCATAGCTTATTACATAGCATTCACACCAGTCAGGTCTAGTAGGAGTAACAATAAGTCTGCAATAACCAGACGCTATCTTGTACCTCTTTCTGTGATGCCACATTTCATCCAAATCTGCAACCTCATTCCGATCATCCATCAATCCAAAGTCCTTTCCATGTTTTTCCTAAACTTTTGCTCCATGTGTGACACTTTAGGATATCTATGGCTCTTATTTAATTTGCATATATCTTTTTTTTTCTTTTAATTCATCTTCAAAAGAGTGGACATTTTGGTTTGTCTTGCATAAAACATCTTTAACCAGATATTTTAGTACTGCTTGGCTTATTTTCTAAAATATTCTTGCAATGCCTTTTATGATAGAATGAATACAGACCCACTCAATGTCTCCTACTGAATTCCTAGATTCTGTGGATCTGTTATGCATCACAGCAATGGTACTTTCCAGGAGGTGAGTTTGTCTAATCACACAGACTTTGCAGAGGCATTTTTTTTCTAGCAAAAGGGAGATATACCATGAGAAAAACTACACTAATCATTACAGTTTTTAAGATAGGGGAAGAGAACTGTGAACCAAGGGCGGGGGGGGGGGGAACTACACTATGTAAACAAAGAAATGGGACCTTAATCCTCCAACCATAAAGAAAAAATCCCATCAATGGCCTGAGTGAACATGGGACCAGATTGCTCAATTTATAAAAGACCAAACATGATAACCCGAACAAGCCATTTTGGCATGAGGGCTATGGGAACTTTATCTATCTAAACGTGGAAATTTCTGAGAGACAAGGACAGCTGTGAATCTTCCCTCTAGGACAAGTTTATGGTCGTGAAGAAAGTAGAGAGCTGATGCCAAGACAGATCTGCACAAATAAACCTTGTTCTTTTTGTTTCTCCCATATATTTACCATCATACGGTTTGCTGCCTTGGAAAGTAAAACTTCCTCATTTTTTACTCTTATAAAAATGTATTGTTCTTTGTTAACATGCTATGTAGAAGCTCAAGTTCTAGTCTTCCCTTTCAGGTACTCTTCACTGAACCTCACACATGTATAAATACTGAGTGTTTAATAAACTCTGTTATTCTCTCCTGCTTCTGTGTTTTGTCTATTTTTTCAAAGAACATCTTACTTATAGAAACTGGGAGACTATAAATATGTGAGCCCTATGCTACTTAATTTATTGAGGCAATAGAAAATGAGTATTCCTTTCTGGTGTTTAAGACAATGCAAATAATTCTCTAGGTTCACATTTTCTTCATTTTAGGTTCTAGCTAATAAGTTACAAATCTTCATTTCATAATCTTACACTTTCAATTGCTTTTGTCTAAATGTGCTGCCTTTCTATGTATATTCTATGACAAATTCTATTTCTAATAAAAAGATACCACCCTTCAACATAGATGTTAAATAATTTTAAACAGAAAAAATGAAGTTTTAAAATTGAGTGTATATGTTTAAGATATAAAATGCAAAAAATCTATGCATTTGACACATCAAAATAGAGTCTATGAGGCACATGCTATGAATTAAAGAAAACAGTATAAAAACAAAGCGATCACTTAGTATATAGTTTGAAGACCACATATTTTCAGCATAGTAATAAGTGTAAAGGAAAGAGAATAGATGGTAAAGTACAATTCAAATGACTTGGTCAAAACAAAGATGCAGGAGCTGGGGAGGTGCCTCAGTGGATAAAGTGCTTGCTACATACCTGACTTCAAATCCCACAAATCCACAAAAGGGCTGGATGCTATGTGGGCTTCTGTAGTCCTACCAGGTCTACACCAGAAGGGATGCAGGGATAGGACAATCTTCCAGAGGCTCACAGGCCAGCTGGTTTGTCGAGTGGAGTAGTGAGTAATGATGTGGAAGGCGTGGACCAACACAGCACTTAGATGCATTCATATATATACCTCACAGACACACCTCCACACTCCCACACACATTGAAAAACAAAACAACCCATCCAAACAAACATACATGAAGTGAGTGCGGTCCTTAACCAGGATAACCGTAAACTCTACGCAGACTAGTAGAAAGAAGTGAGAGGTTATGAATGAGGGGTAAGGGATGGGGGAGGGGAATGGCTTACTCATGAGGGTAAACCATATTTGGTTCCAAAACATATAATCCTCACAGGCATACTGTAACCTATTGAGAAAGTAGTGGGAGTCTACTGGCAAGAGGGGCCACGAGTGTTAGGGGAGAGAGTCTAAGCCTATGAACAATTAGATCAGTCTGACAACCCCTGGATCCAACAACCGGTTCCTTCCCTCACTGAGATGTTAACCAAAGCGACCCATGAGGCTCCAACAATAGACAGAATTCTGTCAAAGCCCTTGAGTGCCCTCCCCAGGCCTGAGGCAAAACCCTGTTGTTGAAGAAACCACAGAATGCTATAGACCAGCATCGAGAGACACTTCGAGGTCCGGTATCCAGCTCCCAGAAGGCAGTTAGTGTAGTGCTGGAAGGCACTGCACAGGCTGCCAGGGGAAACTGATCAACAAAAGCTGGAGTAAACAGAGACCACTGACATGAAACACAATCTGCAGCCATGAGTAGGCTGACCATACCTCCTAATGGGAGAGAACAGCGAACCAAGAAAGGAGCACTTGTGTAATGGGAAAGCCTGGGTTTGGGGGAGACAATCAACAGCTTTCAAATTTGGCCAAATTTTCCACTCAGTGAGGAGGAGTCCTTGTTTATAACTTGGGTTGCAGGGCGATAGGCACCAGATCCCGTACTCTTGGGCTCCCAAGACAAGATACAATATGGGAGCGATTGACAGGGAGGCTACTAAAAATAGAATCTAGGTAATCCAGAATGGTGTATATTTGTTAACCTACACTTACCTCACTCTCTGATGGAGATTATGTTTGTGTTTTTCAGGATGCAATAAGAGAGCTGGGGCCCATCTAACCCTACCAACCAACTGTAAGCTGATAGCTGAGATCCTGGCAAGAGAGGAGCCACCAGAGTCATATTGTGGAGGATCCATATGGAACCCTACAGAGAATGATGGGATGATCCAGTGGGACCCACAGCCACAGACATTCAATCAACACAGGATAAACCAGTGAGACAGAAACCAATGATTTTTGACACAATGATCCCTAAACTCATCACAATAAAGCATTAATACTCATCCACCACGACTCAGGGAACTATGCAGAAGAGGGGGGCGGAAAGATTTTGAGAGCCATGGTGGAGGAGACTATCCAGAGGCATGGCACCCCTCAGTAATAACATACTAGGGCCAGGAGAACCTGGCCGAATGCTAGGCTATCCATGGTCCCCTGTCACAAGGACTGATCCAGACGACCCACGGAGGAGGATATCCACCTGGTTGGGGAAGGGGGAGGGGGAGCATCAGAGAATTGGGGATAACAACTCATTGTTTGCCCACTAAATAATGTAACTCATTATTGACAATAAAAATTAAAGAAAAGGACACACAAAAAATTATAAAACATAAGCCGGGCATGGTGGTGCATGCCTTTAATGCCAGCACTCGGGAGGCAGCGGTAGGAGGATCACCATGAGTTCAATGCCACCCTGAGACTACATAGTGAATGCCAGGTGAGCCTGGGCTAGAGTGAGACCGTACCTCGAAAAACAAAAAAATATATATAAACATCAAATTTATTAAAATTATAAAAAGGATCGAGTATATCAATGAATTAAAAACAAAAAGCAAAATTAGTATAAGAGTGTTTCTCTTGTGTTATCAAAGTATATATTGACACAAAAGATTCACGGGTCACAAGTCACACATTTTATAAAATCTTACTAAAAAATATTACATGAAAATTTTAAGGAGGAATAAAAACAAACAAAAGGTTTAAAAATATGCACTGCTTACCAGGCATAGTTGGCACATGCCTTTAGTCCTAGCACTCAGGAGATTTATGCAGGAAGCTTTCCCTAAGTTTGAGGTGAGCCTGGGCTAGGGTGAGATACTACCTCAAAAAAAAAAACCCAGAAAAGTATAATAATGATAAAATTGTGCAAAATAGATATCCTATGTCCTCCATGAGTTGGCTAAATCACAATGCTACACAATGCCAAATGAAAGAAAGCAAAATGGATCATCACTGTGGTTTGGGAATATCTCTTGACCCCTTGTCCTTCTACAATACAATCACCATGAGCAGTTCTCAGTTTTGACTAGATGTACAGTTATAATTTGATAGTACCCTGCTTTAGTTGGCCATACAAACTTATAACCTTTGCCCTAGGTTTATCTGCTATGCACTTTGCATTATGCATTGACACATTAAAAGTATGGGTTTCAGTTTGATGGGGGCTTTCTGTTACTAAAATGAAAAGCATTTATAAATAATTTTCCCCTGTAATCCCATGTTTGAATACCAGCCATCTATAGTTAAAAGCCAACATGCTGCTCATTCCTTGTTTCAGTCCTTCTTACCCTCACTCTTTCTATCTGCATCATATTCCAAATAATCTATCTGTACTGAATATTTTTTTCTGTAGACTCATGTAAATGAATATAAGCCATCATATGAGAGAAATATGAAGCTATCGTAAAAGGAAAAGGAGACATACATTTTTCTTAGAGTCTAGATGTCTTGGTCTATATATAAAAAGTCACAGAGCAGTAAAAATTTAAGGAGCTAAAATTATATCTTATAGAATTTTATAATCTTTGGCAGTGTTGTAGTTGGCATTCTCTTTGCTGCACAGAAAAAACCCAACCAAAGCATCTTGTGGGGGAATGGGTTTATTTTGGCTCATAGACTTGAGGGGAAGCTCCATGATGGCAGGGAGACTGGTGGCATGAGCAGAGGGTGGACATCATCTCCTGGCTAACATCAGGTGAAAAATAACAACAAGAGAGCATGCCAAACACTGGCTAGGAGAAGCTGGCTATAACACCCATAAACCCACCCCCAACAACACACCTCCAACATGGTTCTAATACCCAAACTGCCATCAGCTGGGGATGGGGCATTCAGAACACACTCATTTGTTGGAGACACCTGGGTCAAATCATCACAGTTCACCAGAAACTAATAATCATACATGATGTAAAATACAATGCATTCAGTTTAACTTTAAAAATCCCCATAGGTCTTTACCCATCCTAATGATATTCTAACATCCTCATAATCTAAGTTCTTTAACTGAGCCATTAAAAAAAAAACACACCATGACTCAGCACATTCATACTGCAAAGGATGACATTGGGCATTAGCAATGAGAGAATGAACCAATACAAGATTTAAGAAAACAGTGCAAACATCAAACTCTATAACTACAAATCCCATAAAAACCAGTGAATGGTCTTTGGAATTCAAATTCCACCCCTCCAGATCAACTACTCATATTCCCAGAAAACTTCATCCAGTGCTGGCAGCTCTCCTTGGCAGCCATCCCCTAGTCCTGGCATTTCCCTGGGTCCCTACTGCAATCCACAGTTCCTCCTCCTGGCTCCATTGGGTCTCCATGCAGGTAATTCAACACACCTGCTTCACACTGCCCATGGTCATTTCCAAAAGACAAAACCATGGTGCAAACCCAGTGACCCTCTCTTCCTGCTTTTGTTATACTCCCTAGTACCAGATGGGCTACCATCTTGTTAATCCAAGGTGTGTGTTGGGAGGGATAAAGTTGACTTTGAAGAACAGGAAACTTCGTTAAGCATTCAGGCCCCTTGACTCCACATTCAATGGTTATAATCTCTCAAACAATTGCAGCTGAATGGGCGCCAGTTTGAGCCAGAAGATTTCATTTCTTTATGTGCCATCTGTCTGTTCATACCAGTCCATTTCTATGCAAAGCAATCCTGTGGGAGTTCTCAGAACACAGGCAGGCAGAATGCAGCAAGCCTCTCAGGCAAACTGTTTCTAAACCAGTGCTGGCAATTTCTTTCTCACCCTCCTAAGTCAAACCTCACAATGCATAGTTCTCACTGCATTCAGGTATTTCAACTCTGACCAAAATGGTCATGAAGCTGTACTTACAACACTGCAAGGCATCTCTTGGTTTCATCATCTTGGTTTCAAATCCATCAACATTCTTCCTGAATATTGGTTCTCAAAGGCCAAAGTAACAGAATCAGGGTTCTGTCAGCAAAGACAGATCCCACTCTCTGGTACCAAAACTGTTTTGGACAGCTTTCTTATTTCTGCAAAAAAGAACCCAAACAAATGTGGCTAATTGGAGGAATGGAGTTTACTTTGGTTTACAAACTCAAGGGGAAGCTTCATCATGGCAGGGGAAATAATGGCATGATAAGAGGGTAGACAACACCTCTACCACAGCAGGTGGCAAACAGTGGCAGGAGAGTGTGCCAAGCACTGGGAAGGGGAAGCTGGCTATATTCCCCATAAGGCCACGACCAAAAGCACATCTCCCATAAGGTTCTAATATCCAAACTACCATCAGTTGGGGATCAAGCATTCAGAACACATTTGTTTGTGAGGGACACTTGGATCAAACCACTATAGGCAGTAGGAAGAGAAAATGGCAAGAGAGAAAATAAAAAAAAATGTTCACTTATTATATATATTTTTCTTTGCCATTAAATAATAAAGCTTACTTGAAAAGCCCTCTCCATTCCCATATATTAGTTCATTGAGAAATTGTTCTCTTCTGGTTGGTATAAATGATTGTGCACAAGATCAAAATACATGAATTCTATTGGGGTTTGACTTTCTATACTTTCCTTCATTTTAGATTTTTGAATGAAAGTTTAAGAAACCTATTTTTGAAAAGTCAGAGACATACAATTCCATGAAACCCCTTTTGCATTCTTTAAGAGAAAGTTTACATATTGACCCCCCTGTGATTTCTAAAAACGGCACACTTAGTTATGATGCTTCTTACTTTTTAAATTGTTTTTATTTTTTATTTATTTACTTATGAGAGAAAGAGAGAGAGAGAGAGAGAGAGAGAGAGAGAGAGAGAGAGAGAGAGAGAACACACCAGGGTCTCTAATCACTGCAAACGGTCCAAATGCATACACCACCTTGTACATCTGGCTTTACATGGGTACTGGGGAATCAAAACAGGGTCCTTATGCTTTGTAGGCAAGTGCTTTAACCACTGAATCATCTCTCCTGCCCTCACCAGTCTCTTTCTCACAATCTATGCCCCACATGCCTTTTTCAGTTATAACTGACATGTAGAACTTGGGACTTTAAAAAGGAAAACAAGAAAGAGTCAAGCCAAGCTGAGCAAGTGGACATGGGATGTTCAGAGGGGAAATGAGCATAGTAGACAGGACTCTGTACGTGGAAAACCAGCCCTCAGCCTGGACATGCTTGTCAGTCATCAGTGGGCACTGCCTCATGTGTTGAACCCACAGTGGAAAGTGGGCAACTTCTTTCAGGTCTGGTGGGAACTCATCACCAGTTACCCCTCTGAGCAACGTCTATGTCTTCATTCTAGGCTGAAATTAAATCCTCCATCCTGGATGATAAGTAGCAATGTGGTCTGAAGGCACCCCTCACAAGTTTATAGTTTGGGAACTTAAGCCCCGACTTCATATGTTAATGATATTTGGAGGTGGCCTTTGGAAGGGAATTGAGTTTCTTGAAGTCATGAAGATAAGGCTGATGTGACAACATCAGAGAAGAAGCGCACTGTTTCCACCATGATGGACTGTACACTATTGGAACTGTAAGCCTGAACAACACCTTTCCCCTTAAGTTGATTAAGTGATGTCCCTCCATAAATTCAAGGTTTAGAGCACATTTTTCAAAGGTAAATCCATAAAACATGGATAGTCTTGAATGAAGACTTATTGTAGAAAACGTCTAAATTACATACTTTTTGGAATAAAAGAAAGCAAAGGAATGAAAGAGATTCATATCTATGTGTAATAGATAAATAGAATATCTGTGCATAATTATAAAGTCACTTTTACACTACTAAGATTGGAGATTTCCTTATAGCATTACAGAATTTATGTTTCCCATTGGGATCAAAATGAAATAATCCAGCTGCCCCAGTTATTCATATTAACCATTAATTTGTATAGATTTTTGATCTACAAATGTGTAACAGTAAAACAAATGCTATAATATATACATTCCTAACGGAGGAGCAAAAAAAGAAAGATAGTTTTATATAGGCAGCCAGTTCCAGTCAGGGACAGGGTCCAAGCAGAACAAGGCGATGATACCTTGCCTGTCCAGGCAGGATTAGAATCTGATCCAATCTCATTTAAGAAGGCTGCAAGCAACACTCCCAGTGGCTCCTTTCTGCTTCTTCTTCAGCTCAGCATACCTGGCAAGGCCCCTCTTGGCAAGGATCATCCTAATTGGATGTCTGACCCATGTCTGGCTGGCCAAGTAGGTAATCTCTTCCTTGGCTATTTATTCTCCTGGCACTGGATTCTCCTGGTCCTGGCTTTGACCATATAGTGGGTCAGGAGGGGGTAATTTCATATTTGTCTGTGTTTTTCTTACCCTTTTAAAACTTGTGTTTTGTCTTGGATGCTTTCTGGCTTTGCAACATGTATCAATCTCTTAGCTTTCTTTTGCATGAAGGCGAAGGACTTCCTCTCTTCTACATGCATGTTCCATGGGCTTCTTCTCAATCTTTTGGCTGGGCTTTTATACTTTTCCTTCTACTGTAACAGGAGTTTTAGAGATTTCTTGCCAATGCCAACAATCAATAAAGGTAGGGTATCCTCACATCCTTGTCTGATAAATATGGATATGAAGAATTAAAATCTATAGACCAGAGAGTAAGACTTAACAAGATTTTATTAGATGTGGAGAAGAAAAAGACAGAGAGCTTCTGCTATGTGGAAGGAGGAGGGGGTCAAGAACCCACATGGAAGTAGGGGTATGGGTTTTCCCCATCTCAGCCTTGCTTGACCTTACCAGAGCAGAGCATGGACCTGAAAATTCAGGGGACGTGAAAAGCCGAAAAAAAAAAAAAAAAAAAAAAA
>PVHP010008360.1:0-53543 GCA_004024765.1 Zapus hudsonius | reverse complement strand
GTGGCAAGGGATCCTGTATATCTTAGTACTCATCCCGGTCTTCCTGGCCCAAGTGTGTTGTTACTGATGGGTGCCATGCCTCCGGACAGTCTCCCCCACCACGGCTCTCACAATCTTTCCACCCCCTCTTCCGCTCAGTTCCCTGAGTCGTGGTGGGTGAGTAATAAGGCTGCTTTAATGTTGCGAGCTTAGAGGACCTCTAAGCTCGCAACATTAAAAATTTTATTTTTTAAAAAATATTTTGTCATAATATTTCTTTTGTTTCCCACAACAAGTACAATATATTTGGTCAGCATTTTGTCTGTTTAAGGATAAGGGTATATATTGAATTGTCTTTTTCATGGCTGATATGATATTTACTAAAAAAAAGAATGGTTCCACCATTGATTAAATAAAGTGACTTTGGGTTGTAAGCATAACACTGGTCAGAAGAGCTCTCAGTTGTAATGACTTGTCATATAATTTGTCTCTACTCTTATCTACTGTATGTCACTTTGAACTGCCAGTTTTCCATGATTAATTTTTTTTTGTATTGACTATTAAACATAACCAATATGCAGAGGTAAATTTCATGCATCACACTCTTTTTTGTCAGGTGTGTTTTATTTACTTTGTTATGACAAATCAGTACATTTAGATGGTACATACCCAGACACAGACTGATAAACAGAGACGTATACCAAGATATAGACATTATATGAGCAGAATTCTGAAGTCACTTAAATTAATAACTTACTGTCATACAGATCTTTAAATAAATATCCACAATTATCCATTATTTTCTTGATTTTTAGATCTACCAACTTTTCAAGTAGACATCCAGTCTGTTTCATTTTAGTAGTATACTTCCACTAAAATATGTAATGCAATTCTGCTTTGGAATTTGACTTGGCTTTTTTCTACAATCAAATTTTTTTTGCATCACATTCTTTGTGAGAACACAGTTTGAATGTTCTGTGGGGGGGATGCGGTATAACAAGAATAGAAGAAAAGATATTGTCTATTTTGTCATTGTGCTTGGACACGATTGGATGAGACAACACTAGTATTTCTTGCTAGAGAATTTGAAATTAATCAAAATTATGAATTGATATCATACGGTGTTTGAAAACAGTGAACCTCCTAGTTTAAAACCCAAAGACACATGTAGAAAATAAGCAGTTCTGCATTTGGACAATTATCAATGAAAAATGAAGCAGCATTTGGATCCTGTAATTTGAGTTTTGTTGCTATGTAGAGCTTTATACTTCAGTCCTTTCCACTGTTCATAAAGCTTTGCTAGAACTCATCCTTTATGATTAATAGAGAATAAAAGTATCTTAGAATGGCATTGTAACTGTATGCACACATTTGTGGAGAAGAGAGAAGAGACAACACAACTTCAGGAGATGTAGTAGTGAGTTATAGTTTTGACACAATTTAAGAAAGAATTTCCAATGTAAAGTAACAGGGAAATGGTAGTTTATAATATTATCTCATGTTTGTGGAAGTTCCAGGAATAATGCTCACAGGGATTTTCTGGGTATGTTATTGTATCCTATTTGATATTAAAGAAATGTTATGTGCAGAGTATTAGGAAACAAAAATCCAGAAACATGTGAAAAATGAAGCAAGAGACATGTTTTACTTGGGAACAGCTAAGAAGGCCACTCAGTGGCCAGGCAGGTCAAGGCCAATGTCCTATACACACTAAAGAGTTCTTATTTGGGCAGTAAGGTCACTGGAATTCTTTTGTTGCTGGGCATTCAACCTTTCCTTGGGAGCCTGGGCTTTTAGAGAAATGATAATTAGAAAAGTAATTTGAACCAATTCATAGAAATGACAATTTTTTTTTCCTGTTAAGATAGGTGGCCTGATCCACAACTGGGAATCAGGAACTCATACACACAAAAAAATGGAGACATTCAGTTTCTAACACAGAGGACAGTAGACACGGAACTAACTTACTCTTGTCTTTCTTAGACTTCAATCCCATTTTTCACAAAGAAGTTAGCATATCAAAAAGCCTCATATTCTGGGCTGAGAGACAATTGCAATTCGAATGAAGTATTTGAAGAATGGATATATTTTCACCAAATATTTTGTTAGTAGAGGGATGGTTAATTTCTTTTTGATTAAAGCAGGTCAGAAGATGAGCTAGATGAAAATTCTTAGCCTGATGCCATAGAAAAATTGAATGGTTTCTATAATGCCTTTGAAGGTGCAAGGGTGTCAAACCTGTTGACATTGTGACTTGACCAGGGTCATCTACAAGTGTCTAAAAGCTACACTATTTCTTCCAAGGCTGCATGTTTCATACAGCCTCATATTGGATATGCCTGATATATACTCTTGCTGCATTTTCTCTACTCTTTCACTTTTAAGTACTGTAAAATTAGCCCGGCATGGTATATTGGATTGTTTGCTTATTTATGGATGTTAGAGTTGACATCTGGAATTATTTTTAAAAGTGACTTATTGTTACATTCGACTAACTTACATATCTAACTGCTAAAACTTTATTCAACATGTTTTATCTTCAGAGAAGCATTCATCTTGGTTGAATGCCTTGTTTTATTTACATAGTTTCTTTTGCTAAAATGTTTTCCATATTGAATGAGAATGTTTTTCTCTAATAAAATTATATGTATACTATTTGGGCCTGGTTAATGTTGCAGAGGTGTATCTACTCCTTGTGAATTTCACTAATAATTGATGTTTCCAAAGTAGATTAAACAGATTGATATTACTGGGACAGGGAATTATAGGCCACAGTGACTTTTCTTGGGGTTAAGCTCCCTCCCAGCCTATTCAGGGCCCCTCTTACAGGACAGTGCCCCAGCTTTTTGAGAGCTTACTGTATGAAAGTAAGAATTTTATGGTATTGATTCATTATTGATTTAGATTAGTATGTATTCCCCCCCCAGCCTCCCATTACACCCCCCTCCTAATGCCTTCCATCCCCACTTTCAGTCTCTCAATTCATCTGCCAGGTTTGCTTACTATTCAAGCTTAACCTGGTTAGGAACCACATATGAGGTAGAATATGCAGAATTTGTCTCTCTGTTCTTGTGCATCTTGAGCTGATGTCTCTGTGCTAGAGTGAGGAGCCTTGAGGGAAGATGTCCAGGAGAGGGATAGCTGGATCCATTGGTAGCTCTATATCCATCTTAATCAGGAGCCTCCACACAGCTTTCCATAGAGGTTGAACAAGTTTGCAATTCCACCAGCAGTGAATGAGGGTTCCTTTTCCCTTCTTCCTCACCAACTCTATTGTTGGTGGATTTTTTAAATGATTGCCATTCTGTCTGGAGTAAGGTGGAATCTCATTGTTGTTTTGATTTCTTTGAAGAACAACTGTTTCTATTATATACTGTGATTTAAAGTCCAATCTTAGGAACGTGTTAGAGTTTCTTCTATTCTTTGAGGAACTTCCATTCTGTTATCTGTATTAGCTGCATTAAATTACTTTCCTATGGTGTAGGTGGGCAAGAGGTTGGGACAGTTATCAATGGTTTTGATCCGTTCATGTGGAATGCATAAAAGGAAGCAGCACACATCCATTAATGTATTTAATTAATATGTGTTTTAAAGAATTCTGTAATATCCTATAAGCTTATAAATGTAATAATTAGGCTACTGAATGTTTTCTTCTCATTTTTTTTTATTTTTTGGTGTGTGTGTGTGTGTGTGTGTGTGGTTGTAGTATATGAGTTTCTATGTACATATGTATGTGTCCCATGCACATGCCACCAGAGACAGAGCAAAGTGTCATATGTCATCTTCTGGCACTATTCTGACTTTATTTAGGTCTCTCAATAAACCCAGGCTTTAAATTTTTTGATTTTTAAATTTATTTACTGGATGGTCAGGGAAACAACAAAGAATCTTCCTGTCTCTCCCCACCCAATGGTGGGTTTTCAGGTGTGTATATTCATGGCCATATTTTTAATGTCCGTTCAAGAGATCCATGTCACTGTGGGATCTACCTCCCAAAATGCAAACAAAAAAGTAGCCATTAAAAATTAAAAAGTTATTTTGGAGAAATGAGCACAATATCACTATGCACCTTGAAAGTTTTGACATCAGTTGATAAGGAAGGAATTAATATTACATCAATTAATAATAAAGTCCAAGTGTAAACCTTATCAAATACTATGTGTAAACTCTATCAAATACATCTAAGTGTAAACTCTATCAAATATATCAAATGAACAAATCAGCAAAAGAACCAAAACAATAGATTTCCCTAAGAGCTTAAAGTGATTGAGAGAGGCAAGTTCAGTATTGGCTTTAGCACAAAGGATGCACAGTCCCAAAGGAGAAGGGCATGCCTGACTAAAATATTGACTCCCCAAGGAAATAAGATAACCTTATGGTCTAGCATGTAAATGCAATCACCTTGTTTCCTTTTCATATGCTCAGTATTTTTAACCAAGGGTATTATGAAGCCAAACTCACATGAAGATTCTGGTGTTACAACAAGCAACAAGCATTATAAAAGAAAAGCCATTTATATTTGCTTGGATGCATCAGTGGATTAAGGACTACCAAAATACATGGTGAACAATCGTTCAGAAAGATACCCAGGTAATAACAGAAGTTAATTTGTGTAGCATCCTCTTAGGCCTTAGATTCTGATATTGCTTATCTAGGACCACAGAGGTAAATAACATCCATCCAACCAAGACTTCTCTCCAAAGCCTATTCATACTAGCATCTTGATTTTTATACAACCTACCTATTAAGGTGTTGTTAACATTGTAAAAGAATATATGTGATATATACTACTTGTTGTTCTGACCAACATATACCTTGTGAAATGTCTCAACAATGATGTTAATTCACATAGACATGTCTACTATGTAGGTAGGCTTTTGTGTGTTTGGTTGTATATGCATTCACTGAAAACCTAAGTTAAAATGTATCCTCTAGGAAATCCATGTATAAAATACTGCAATGTTACTAGGTTGTTGAATATTATAGTTCTACTGTTTACATTGCAGATATGAGATTATACAAAGATCATACCTTTATACATTTTAAGCTTTCAAAATGGCTTTATATTGAGGTGAGTCCAAGGATCTTGAACATGTCGTGTCCTTTTCATTTGTTCAATCCTAAAATTCAAGTAAAATCCCCCAAGAATATCCTGAGCAAACGAATAGAGCATGTTCTAAGAGTTAATAATCATTTGTAACTTGTATTATGATGACATATTCAGGAACCTGTCTTTTCGATGGACAGACCTCAAGTTCTCTTGACATAAATTTTCCTGAGGCAGCACCCTAACGTCTCCTGGATGCTGGTACTTTTGTTTTGGAGTGGATCAGTGTTCATGTTTCCAACTCCACTAGAATGCTTTTGGTACTAAGTTGTTTAAATTTCTCCATGTATCAGAGAGGAGCTAAGGCAAAGAATGAGAAATAAGGTTTGGAATTTTAACCTGATCCATTGTGATTCACCATTTCCTTTTGATTTTTCCTAGCAGTCCCATTAGCATAGGGCACCTGGGGTCAGCTTGTAGACTTTTGGCGAAGAGAGAAAGAAGTGAGAGACAGACAGAGAAGAGGGAGAGAGAAAGACAAAAAGAGAGAGAGAGGGAGAGAGAGAATAAATATGGGCATCTCAGGACCTATTGCTATTGTGAACAAAGTCCAGACACATACACACCACTTTGTGCATCTGGCTTTATGTAGGTCGTGGGGACACAAACCAAGGCTGTCAGGCTTTGCACCTGAACTCCTTTAACTGAAGAGCCATCTCTCCAGATGCCAGTTGGTAAAATTCTTTATAAAAATCTTTTAGATTGTAATATGGAGTGAAAAATGTCCTTCAGTATAATGGTAGTATGAAAGGTGAGCTCTATGATATATGTTCGCCATTAGCAGACATTGCCACACTATTGCTTCAGTTTGTTGGAAAAGATGTGGTTGTGAGCATGCATTCTCCTCTTATATCATAACTCTATCTGTCTCCACAGATTCTCTCAGAGAAGAATGGTCATGACCAATGGATCTTTGGTGACTGAATTCATTCTCTTGGGATTAACAGAACAGCCAGATCTCCAAATTCCCTTGTTCTTACTCTTTCTGGTTATATATATGATAACTGCATTGGGGAACTTAACTTTGATTACTTTAATTTTGTTAAACTCACACCTTCACACCCCCATGTACTTTTTTCTCTTTAATTTGTCCTGTATAGACTTCTGTTATTCTTCTGCAATTGTACCCAAAATGCTGATGAACTTCATACTAGAGAAGAATGTCATCTCTTACATAGGATGCATGACCCAGCTATACTTATTTTGTTTTTTTGTTATTTCTGAATGCTATGTGCTGACAGCAATGGCTTATGATCGCTATGTGGCCATCTGCAATCCACTCTTGTACAATGTTGCCCTATCTCCTAAGGTGTGCTCTTATCTTATGCTTGGTTCATACTTGATGGGGTTCTCTGGTGCCATGATCCACACTGGATGCATCCTGAGACTGACCTTCTGTGATGGAAATGGCATCAACCACTATTTCTGTGATCTCCTCCCTTTGATGAAACTCTCCTGCACCAGCACCTATGTCAATGAGATAGAACTATTCATTGTAACCGGGAAAGACATCAGTGTTCCTACTGTCATCATCTTTACTTCCTATGGTTTCATCCTCTTCAGCATCCTCAAAATAAGGTCCACTGAGGGCAGGTCCAAAGCCTTCAGCACCTGCAGTTCCCACATTTTTGCTGTTTCTCTCTTCTTTGGATCAGGTGCCTTTATGTATCTCAAACCCTCATCAGCAGGATCCATGGATCAAGGAAAATTCTTTTCCATCTTTTATACCATTTTGATTCCCATGATGAATCCACTAATTTATAGCTTGAGGAACAAAGATGTTAAAGTTGCCCTGAGGAAAACCTTAAGGAATAGAAATTTTTGATCTGAAACGGAATTTTTCAGTGACTGTAGGTATAGTCCAGAGAGATTTTTCAACATTTTGAATAATTGTGGTAGCAGCATTGTTAGCATATTTCTTTTTTAATATGGTAATTCTGGTTAGGGATTTTATTGCAGTATGTTTAATTTCCTTATAATGTACACAATCGCTACTTTCATCATTTTAATTATTCAGGAATTACATTAGTTTCCTTTGTTTTGTTCAATCTTATTATTGATATATCAAAAATATTTTAAAGTGTTTCTGCCATTGAGTAAATTAATATTTGGTTGCCATTAGGTTGGGGATGAAAGTTATTGTTATTTGACATGAAATATTAATCTGACATTCTGTGTGTGGCCATGTTTTTCTATTCTTTTCTGGGCAAGAATATTTCCCTTTCAAATGCCTGTGTTAAATAGACATAGATATTTCTGAAGTGAATACTGAATGTAACCTACATGTAGGTATAAATACTGTGTATTAAACATTATTTTGTCAGATGTCTGACATTTGCCCTTTAAATATAACAAATACATTTTTCATTATTAAAACAGTGATATGATTTGACTTCATACCACTCAGTAATGCTTGAATTTCTTTAATTCTCTTCCAGTGATCATAAAATTGAGGTGGAACCAATGACGAGTATTAGTTAACAGGTTTTTCAGGAAAGAAAGTTACAAAGCTGTAATTCATTAAGTTAGGATTTGAATTGAGAGAATAACGTCAGGAGGTTAAATAACAAGGCTAAATGAAACTTGGTTTAAGATGGCTGAACTTGTAAAGTAAAACAATAAGAAAATGGAATCCTTTAGATTTCCTCTGTAGATGGTCAAAGAAATATGGAGAATATAAGATTTTTCTGGAGATGTTATGTTGCATAATTCTGCAGAAAGTTTAAATTCTGAGAGCAAAAAGGGACTAGGTTCAATTAAACCACCCTGCTATTCGATATTTTCGTTGCCATTCCCATGTGGACTAAAAGACACTAAAATATGACTTGGGCTTGGAGTCTAAAAATTATGAATAATGTATACAGTGAATAAACTAAATTGTGGCTTTTTTGAGAGGAGAATGATCATTGATATTTCTCATGAGAAAATAGGCAAAAATGACTGGGCTGAGAATTTTTCATGTGATGCAATTCCACAATTTAAATGTATTTTAGGATAACTATAATGAAATAAGCTCCATTTTTTCATTATTCTATACTTTGAGTATATAAAATTGAACATAAATGTTTTATTCTCTCCAATAACTGGGTTTAGATATACATCATGACTAAACACTTGATTTACTGTTTGAAATGACCACTTGTTCCTCATTCAATGGCTCCAATATTAACACAGTTGAATGTGTGTGTGTGTGTGTGTGTGTGTGTGTGTGTGTGTGTGTGTGTGTGTGTGTGTGTTAAGGCCAGAGGTTTATGTAGGGTATCTCTCGCTGAAGCTAGAACTCATCTATTAAGCTAGACTAATTAATCAGTGAGCCCCCAGTGATTCCTTATTTCTACCTCTCTAGTGCTGGAATTATACCGTGTTCATCTTTTATGTGGGCTTTTATGCTCCATCATGGTGGAAAAACCTGGCTCACTCCATTGTACATCCACAGCAGAGAGGCAGAACCAAGGAAGGAATTAATCACAGCACTGAAAGACCTCTTCAAAACCTATAACTGGGAAGATCATGGATTCTGGGAGGGCAGACACTAGTGTTGGCTGACTAAATGGATATGTTGTGCCTATCAACTATATTTATTTTCATAGGTTAATACGGCCCTTGCTTTTTCTAAGAGATGCCACTTTCTCCAGGTGAATGTGACTATGGAGAAGACACAAATCTCATCCAAGGGTTGATAACAAGTGACAGTTGTGTGCTTAATACTAAGAGAAACATCTTTATCATGCTCACTAAGACATAGGGAATATTGTAGAAGAGGGGAAGAAATAATGTAATAGCCAGGAAAGGAGGATTATTTTGAGACTCCAGCTTTTACAATCATGTTCATCACTTCATGACCCAAGAGCTTCTATGGTTATTTCCACAAGAACTCAGAAATATTGAGTTTGTCAGCTTTCAGCAAGCATATTAAAGTTGGACAAAGCATAGAAGATGGCCTAGGAGAATAGAAGAAGGACTTAAATTGAAAGGGGATTGAAAGGGCACAAAAGGAAGTATTAGGATCAAATCCTATTATATTAGAATATGAAAACTGCCAGGATAAGAGAGTCAGCTTTCTGAATTCCTTTTAAACTAATATTTTCAAGTGAAGGACGGGGAGTATTCTAATAGACAGCGAGTGGGGTGTCAATGCTTCTTAGAAACAGCAGCTTCTTATAGCTGTTTTAGTCATACTGGCCGAAAAATTGCATTGGAATGCATTCCATTCTTGAATAAAAATTCTTTATAATGTTGTCATTGCAAAGTTTCTGATTTTATTTATTGGGGTCTTCTTTCTTACTATAGCTGAAAAATACAAACAGAATCTCCATCAGAGACTGAGATCAATAAAAGTTAAATGAAACAAACCTAGATATTTTGTCTAGATTCTAATGGATATAGCCTCTCTGTAGCTTTCTGGTAGTGGGAAAAATAATAGGGGGAACACAAAATATCCAGTCTTTTAGAAAAAATAAAACTTATTAAGGAAATTTTAAGTGTTGCATGAGCTGCAAGGGGAAATTGGTCAATGATATTTGGAGAAAGCAGAGACCACTGATATAAAATATAGACAGTTGTCACAAGAAGGCTGAACACAGGACTGTATGGAAGAGACCAGCAAGTCAAGAAATGCTCATCTGTGCAATAGTGATGCTAAGCTTATTGATTGGCTAAGAGATCTAATCAGTGACATGAAACCCTTAATGGGAAGAAAGACCCATAGCAAAATCCTATGGGGACCAAAAACCTGGACTCCTAGAGTCAATTCCCACTACCAGAAAGCTACAGAGAGGCTACACACATTAGGAGCTAGCCAAAATAGCAATGCTTTCTCATTTAACCTATATTGATCTCACTCTCTGATGGAGATTCTGCTTGTATTTTCCAAAAGGCAGTGAGAGAGCCAGAGACAACCCAATTCTACCATCAAGACATTGGATGATGGCTGACTGGCAGGAGACAAACCACCCCTGGCCTTCACACAGGGCCTAAATGAAACCTATGAGAAAGTGGTGAGACAAACAGGAGACAAATCACCACAGCAAGTCTGATAACCCATAAAAGGTCAATGGAGACAGACACTAATGATACCCAACACAACTCAGGGCAAAGGGCCAGAGATACTGAAGATCTCAACAACAAAGCAGACTTTAAAACTCACTCACCATGACTCAGGGAACTTATTGGAAGAGGGGGAGAAAAGAATGTAAAAGCCATGGTGGTGGAGAAAATCCAGAGATATCACCCCCCTTACAGAGCAACAATTCACAAAGGGGGAAGAAAACAAAAAGAAAAACTGGCTACCTTGGGTGCAGTTCATAACCCCCAACCTATGGATAGATCCAGTATGCACATAGAAGAAGGACCCCAGTGTGTAGGTGACAGAGAGGAGGGAAATGGGGATACCTTCTCAAGATTTGCTGTTACAATGTATATACTTACCCATAATAAAGATATTAAATAAAAAAGAAATGCAAAAAATAATATGCATTATTCAATGTATACATTATTTTTGCTCAAGGGTTTTGACTTAAGTCTACTTGTCAGATATATCTATAGACACTCATGTTCTCATTTGATGTAAGCTTACATTAAATTCTTTTCTCACCCTTTCTTTCTACCTGTGTCTTTAAAATTGGAGTTTCTTATAGAAAGGATACATTTCCATCATTTTCTAACACATTGAGTCACTCTGTCTTTTTAATTGAGGAGTGGAAGGTTTCATTCATACGATTATTGGTAGTTAGAGACTCACCACTGCAGTTTTTAAGAGTATTTTTTGTTGTTTTCAATATTTTTTCTTATTCTCAAATTATCATCTTCTTTTGTGCAATCTTTTTTTGTTGTTGTAATAATGTACTTTGAATGTTTTGCGCTTTCATTTGTCAAGCTGCTATGTTTTTACTTTGTGATTACAATAAAGTTTCAGGTCAATAGTATGCAACTGTCTTCTTGAATAAGGTGGCAACTTCACTTTGATTTAATACGAGTTTTGTTTTATTGTGATGCCCAACTGTAAATCAAATAACCTGAATAAATAAAGAACATAGTGTTATTTTACAACTTGAAATGAATACATATGTCATTTGAAGTCATTATAAATTTCTATGGTGTGATATGTGTTTAAATGTATCATTTTACAAAGGAAGCTCACACAGTTGGTAAAATGTTTGTTTTGCAATCATGAGGACCTGCATTCAATCCACAGAAGTCACATAATGTTGCTATGCATGGTGACCTGTGATTGTAATCCAGGTGGGGTGTAAATGCATGCAAAGTAGCCTGGGATTTTAATCCCAGTTGTGTCTAATTGGAGTCAGGAGGATCCTTGGAATTCAATGGAACCCTTGTCTATTTTAATTAGTGAACCCCAGGCCAAAGAGAGACTCTGTTTCATAGGGTGCTGGACAGTATTCCTGAAGTTGACACCTGAGGTTGCCCTGTGGCCTGTATGCATGCACATATGTGTACCCATGCACCCAGGTATGCACACACACACACACACACACACACACACACACACACACACACACACACAAATAAAAAGAACATTCACCTTAAATTTACCTTGGTTTACCACAAGGGTCACCACAGTAGTGATACTGAGGCACATGTAGTTTATTATCAGAAAATAAACTTTTTTTTTAAATAATGAAAAATTTCATTCCTGAAACTGAATTGTGCCAGAAAATACCTATACAATTAGATATACTCACAGCCCTAAAATTAAGTTTTATTGGCATTTACTCAAAACCATTTACAAATTGCTTAAAGCTGATTTCAAAATATAACCAAGGTCTTCGGTCCAAAAATTCCAACATACTTAATGTCAGAATCTTTGCAGAAAATCCAATTCTTACTGTAAAACTTAACTTATATGTAATTTCTAATTCATTTTTGGTTTTGTGTATTTTTTTTTTTGAGAAGAGGAGCCGTGGTCTCACTTACATTCAGCCTAGGCTGGCTAGCTTGGTGCTGGGAAGGCTAGGCAGTTCTAAAATTCATGATCATTCAGCCTTAGCCTCTGCATCCTAGAATAATAGGAATGTGACACCATACCTGCCTTGAAATAATTTTTAAAAACTTTACCCCATATACTGGGTATTTACAGGAGATGGATTCTCATGCAAACTGTAAGCAATGAGGGGTCCAGATTGGATACCATGCTTTGGGAATAAACAATAAATCAAGGATAACAAGGGTAGTGACAGTGTGTCAGGAGCCATTCTCTGCTTCTCAGCAGATGTTTTACATTTATTCATGAAGAATCCCCATAAATAGTACCAGTGCTGCATTCATAGATGATATCTCATGATAATACACAGGAACTATTAAAACCTACAGTTACTCATTTAGCACAAGCTCCTGAATCTAATATTCTCTTGGGTAGTAATAATTTAATTTTTCATTTAATCTAAATCTACTTTGAATTCAGGATATTATCATTGTGTGATCGTTCAATCTGGAGTCTTTTTATTAATCCATAAACATGGGTACCCCAGATGGTATTTAACTATTTTTCATAGGAAAGGTATTATTTTATTTGCATTTCTTTTACTTTTGTTGATTGATAATCACAACAGCCAAATGAACATTTTTCCATACTTCCCAGCCATATTTTACAAAAACCTTGAAGCACTGAGATGTTAAGTAACTTGTCTTAATTATCATAGCTAAATTTTGGAGGTGGAATCAACACAGGTCCTCTAAACCCTATTCTCTTCTATGACAGATATAGAGATTGCTGACCCCGTTGCTCATGTGCTATATTTAAGAAGTAAGAAGTATGATCACAAACAATTCCCATAAACAGTAGACTTGATACATCACATTAACATGATTTGGACAGCTAAGAAAGCACCTTAATGTTAGAGCACTTGCCTAGCACAGTGAGGCGCTGGGATCCATCCCCAGAATATTAAACAAAAAATAACTACAAAACATTAAAAATGTAACTTGGTGACTGCTGAGGAGACTCAACACTCATCAATTTTCTGGGAAATGGCAGTTGTGTGGCCAACACTAAATGAGATACCTCTATCACACCCCACAAAACACAGGGACCACAGCAGAAGACGTAGTGGAAAAAAGGTAAGAGCCAAAGGATGAGGAGGAATGCTTTGGAATGTTGAGTTGCATTCAAAAGGTGGTCCTTGAGTTCATACCTCACAATGCTCTTTACCTGAATAAAACCTTTATTATTCATAGGTTCAAACACATTCTGCATAGATGAGGGACAGAATAAAAGACATCAAGATAGAAAGGAAATAAATGGAAAGCAAATTGGATTCAAATGGAGAAGGAGAAACAAGGAGGTATGAGTGGATTTGGATAATTAATGGCATTTTAAAACATTTTTAAAGAAAATATGTGATTCAGAAAAAATCAGCAGATAAAATATCTTAAATTACAACACATGTTGAACATTTGGATAAATAATAAAGAATCCTGAGGGAAGACTGTATTGAAGATTACCAGTAAAGAGGTGGGAACGAAAGGCATAAAACCAAAAGCAACAGATTTCCCTGAAGAGACGAAGGTGATGGGGAGGTGGGAGTTCAATCCTGGCTCAAGGATGGAGGCTGTGCAATCCCAAAGGAGAGGACATACCTGATTTAATAAATATTGATGCCCAAAGGAATTAAAGACACATCATGTTTGAGTATATAAGCACAAACACCCAATTTCCTTTCGTATCTGAAAGCTGTTCCCTCAGAGGAGACTTAAGAGAGTTTTTACTTTGCTTACAGTGAATTGTTTTATGAAATTAAATTCATATGAAGCTTCTGGTCAAATGTGATAGAAAAACAAGTTCTTCATTTTTCCTCTGGTTCTCCAGTGTATTTAGGACTAGAACAGCAAACATTGAGCACTGCATCAGAAATTATCCAGGGAATAAGACAAATTAATTTCATGTTCCATTCTATTGGAATAAAATGGACAAAGTCTCAGATATGATATTTCCCATCTAGGGCCACAGGGGTAAGATAAAGAGAAGGCATTATTTTGTCTCTTTAGTAGGGTAAGTTTTAAAATATATTCATATTATTTAAATTAATAACAACTGAAATATCACTAAATTGTAAAACAGTTTTATGTGGCATGTCATCTTTGTTTTGACCAGTAAGATCAGTGTAAAAAGATGCAAATAAGAAGCAAGATTGAATTTGACCCTCCTCTATGTAGATATGTTTTGTGCCATTTCATGTATACATATAGGAGAGGATAAATTGATGGTATATAATTTTAGCAAACATAGGCAAATAGCATGGCATGTTTCACTGTTGTTAATATATTCAATATTACATTTCCAGAGCCAAATAAGTTTGTCACTTAACTTTTTTATACGTTGGCTGGTATCACCTGATTTTCTCTTCCTGTTGTTCCAGAAACCAGTATCCTACAGTCATCTTATGTAAACCTAAGAGTGCACAAACAGGTCGATTATGCTGTATTACCCATCAGTGCTTTGTTTATTGTGTTTACACAAAAGCTTCAGGTTGGTATAAGTTCTTGGATTACTATTGTGTATTTTCTGTCCATTTTATGCAATCCTAAGATTCAAGTGAAATTTTAAGAATGTCCTAGGAAGGAACACTGAGAATGTTCAAAGAGGCAATAATGATTTGAGAGACAACTTGAATCTGAGTTCAACTTTTCACTGAAAGGTCTCATAATGTTTCAGAATTACCAACTTTCTGTGCCACCTGCAATATTTACCCATTCTTAAGACTGATTTCTTGCTTTTGGATTGGAAACTGTCTTTGGAGTTCCACATCCCCCAGATTCCTATCTATCTGTAATTAATGTCAGCATCAGGGTACAACAGGTTCTCTCTTCTGTCTCTCAACATGGAACTGAAGCAATGAAGAAATGACAAAATAAGAAAAGCATGATTTTGCTCTGCTTAGGGCTTCTTTCTCCCATTCCCATGATGTTTCCAATAGTTACGTTAGTGCAACAACTCTGCTATCTTCAGTTCTGTGGCCTAGGTTGGGGATACTCTTTCTGTATTTCAATTTTAATATCCTAATAGGAAGATGATGCCACTCAGTAACTAGGGAGCTCTGATTTCGATTAAGTCATATTCAGAAATTCACCACAAACTCTTGAATGTGTAGGAGGAGTACTGGTTCTAAGACCTGTGTGATGCTGAAGTTTCACCATATATTTTTTTTTTGTCTTCACAGCTTTTCTTAGCAGAAGGATGAGGTTGGCAAATGGTTCTTTGGTGACTGAATTCATACTTGTGGGGTTAACAGACCAGCCCGAACTCCAAATACCTCTGTTCTTCCTCTTCCTAGTGATGTATACAACAACTACATTAGGGAATTTGACTTTGATAATTCTAATTGTGCTGAATTCTCACCTTCACACCCCCATGTACTTTTTCCTCTTCAACTTGTCTTGCATAGACCTCTGCTATTCCTCTGTGATTATACCCAAAATGCTGATGAACTTCATTCTAAGAAAGAACATTATCTCTTACACTGGATGCATGACCCAGCTCTTCTCCTTTTGTTTTTTTGTGATTTCTGAATGTTATGTGCTGACAGTAATGGCCTATGATCGGTATGTGGCCATCTGCAATCCACTCTTGTATAACATTGTCATGTCCCCTAAGGTGTGTTCCTGCCTCATGCTCGGTTCATATTTTATGGGGCTTTCTGGTGCCATGATCCACACAGGATGCATGCTGAGACTTACGTTCTGTGATGCAAACACCATCAACCACTATTTCTGTGACATCCTCCCTGTGATGCAGCTCTCCTGCACCAGCACCTACGTCAATGAGATAGAGATTTTCATTGTGGGCGGGAAAGACATCATTGTTCCCACTGCCATTATTTTCACCTCTTATGGCTTCATCCTCTTTAGCATTCTCCAAATAAGATCCACCGAGGGCAGGTCCAAAGCCTTCAGCACTTGCAGTTCTCACATCATTGCTGTTTCTTTCTTCTTTGGATCAGGTGCCTTTATGTATCTCAAACCCCCCTCATCTGGATCTATGGATGAGGGAAAATTGTCTTCTGTATTCTATACCATTGTGGTTCCCATGCTGAACCCCTTAATCTACAGCTTGAGGAACAAAGATGTTAAAGGTGCTTTAAGAAAAACCCTAAGCAGGAGGGCATTTTGATCTGCCAGTGATTCTCTTTGTCTGTGTGGTTAAAGACAAGAGAGATTTTGTGTTTAGTGTACTTTTGTTTTCTGCATTCATGCCATCTTTCGTTTCTTACAGTGGGAGGAAAATTAGAATTTCTCTTATTTTCTGTTTCCTTATTATTTTATATTATATTTTGTTTTATTCATAATTTTTAAATACAACTCACTAAGCAGCATTAAATATTTTGGAGTAAACATTCTTTTGTTTTATGTCAGACATTTCCACTGTGGAGATAAATCAGCATATTTAGATTATTAATATGTTTACTATATGAAATGATTTTGATGTTCAGACAGATAAGTAGTTTATATAATAACATATGATGAATTTGTTCAGAATAATTCATTAGTTTCCAGATTTCAAGCTTAGTATCTATTTTATTAGATATTCTTTCTATGTTGTTTCATAAGTTTTAGTCCGTTAAAGAAAACTAGGAGGTAACATTCCTCTTTGGTTTCTGCACAGTCTAGAAAATCATTTCAGCAGTTTTGGTTTACCAGTGTTTAATAAGGGACTCTGCTTGATGCTTTATTTTTTGTTGTGGCAATGCATTTAGAAAATGATTGGTCAAAGTTGAGCATTGATTTCTTTTTGCAAAATTATATGAAGTATTTTATTTCTTTTATTTGAAAAAGCAGGATCTTGAGGGAGAGAATAGAACAAATAAGCTATAGCTCAATGTGAAACCAAAAATAAATTAAACAACTCAGATGATTGAGTCATGAAAAGTAGCCAGCATTTTCTTCTGGTCTTGTGATGCTCTATATAGATTTGAGAGTTTTTAAAAACATATTTGTCAATAATTAGATATATTGTATGAACAAATCTCCTGGTGGTCCTCTCATTTGCCTCCTCCCTGTCCTCAACTCACAGGGGTCCCTCCTTGGTGGGTATACTGGATCAGTTCATAGTGTAGGGGGTTATGAATTGTATAAGAGGTAACCAATTTTGTTCTTTGTGCATTGTTGCTGAAGGGGCAATGGCTCTGGATATTCTTTCCAACCATGGCTCAAACAATCTTTCTGTCCCCTCTTCCCCTCAGTTGCCTGAGTTATAGTAGGTGAGTTTTAAGTCTGCTTTATTGTTGAGATCTTAAGTGTATCTGGATTTCTGCTTTGGATTGTGTTGGTTATCATTGGTATCTGTCTCCATTGTCCTTTCATGGGTTATCTAACTTGCTGTGGAGGTAGGTCTGCTGTTTATTTGATCACTTTCTCATAGGTTTCATTTGGTCCCATATGATAGGGCAGGGGTGGTTCATCTCCTGCCTGGATATCAGCCATCAACTCATGTCTTGTTGGTGGAATTGGGTTGTCTACAGTTCTCACTGCCTTATGAAAAATACTAACAGAATCTCCCTCAGAGAGCGAATCAGCATAGGTAAAAAGAGACAAACATTGATAATTTGGCAGATTCTCATAATGTATGTAGCCTCTCTGTAGATCTCTGGTAGTGGGAGTTTCCCCTTGGAACCTGGATTCTTGGTTCCCAAAAGATTTTGCCATGGATCCCAGTTCCAGTAAAGGTTCCTTGCCAATGAGCAGATCAAGTGAATGATGAATGAAACAACATTTTATTCTGATCTTGTGATGCTCTATTTAGATTTAAAATTTTTAAGATACATTTATTATCAATAATTAGATACATTTTATTAGCAAATCTCACAGGAGAACTCAGCCATTGTATTAGTTATTTGAACTTGTACTCTGACAGGAATGTTTCCTCATTCACTGAAAATCTTCAGCTTGTAGGCCTACAAAAAGCCATTCACTTACTTAAAACATGAGAAAGAAAATTTGCTAGGCAAACACTGAAATGGATGTGATGTACTGGCCAAATTGTCCCATAACAGTTTACATCATGATTATGCACACAGATTAATGCTGCTGTCACTGGACAGAGAACATTCTTCTTTTCAAGAGGTTGTGGATATTGAGGAGACTCAAATCTTGCCAAAGGACTGAGAATAAATGTCTGTTGAATGCTCAACACTAAAGAAGACATCTCTAACAAACCTTCAGGGCTCAGGGTCATTGCAGATGAGGGGGAGCAGACAGAATGTGAGAGTCAGGGGGTGAGGAGACATATTCTTGGACTCCACCCTCCATACATGAATCCACCCTCTCCTTCATGACCTCATAATGGTTGCCTGCAGTTATTACCTCCACAAGACAGCATAGTATTGAACACATCAACTTTTTGATGTGCTAAATGTAAAAACAAAACAGTGACTTGCTGAAATAAGGGCTTCTGTGGAATTGGAGTGTAGGAGGAATGACTACAGAAGATAGTGCAAGGAGATTATGATCAAATAACAGTACGTTCATGTATGAAAATTCCCAACAAAAATGTTGAATTACAAATAAATCTGTCAGTGAGCTGTAATTTCTTCTCATGATTAGTGTTGGAATGACCATAACTAGGTACATTCTTGTAGAAGGCTGAAGAGGTCAGAAGTAAAATATACTCAGAGCTTTATATTTTTATATTCTCAAGCTCTGATCTTTGGTGAGCCTGTGACTCCAGTTCTGTTTGCACTGAATTTTTATGTTGCACTGGAAATGTGCCAGCATGCACATGAATGTGAGTGTGCAGGTGTGGAAATGCACACACACACACATGCACACACAGAGATTTTAAATACTGTTTTTATGAAGCACTTGTTTTGCAACAACTACAGGTTATGTGACTCCATTTCTCAGTACATTCAGACTTGTTTCAGTGCAAGGAAGGCTGGGTTCACAGGAAGTACTTACTGAGGCTAGCAAGCTACACTGATTCAGTTAGTCACTTGCTTTATATGCACATCTGATTAGGCATATGCACGACACAGACACAAATACATATCATTTAAGTATTTTGGAAAAATTAAGTTGCTAGGAACTTCTAACCATATCTTGTATCTCAATAATACTAGTAGACATAGGCAGAGAAATATGTGCAGGTTCATTTTCATAATACCACATACTACAATACAGTCTACACAGGATAAATTCTAAGACATGTGGTTGAAATTAATCTGAAAATTGATTGCACTGGAATATGTCCATGCAGTGGACCAACATTAGATTTTTTGCATCAATTAGACACAGGTGGATTTTGTCACCAGCATGAGGACAATTCCATGTCACTCAGCTGAGCACCATAGAAAGGAGAGATTTATATGTGCTTTGTTGTCCAAAGTACTCATTGTTGAAGGCTGAAATCTCCTGTAGATGGATGGGCCTCCATTTCTTGAGAGAGAAGCAGTCTGGAGGGATCATCTTCAGTGACAAAAGGTCCATGACACAGACTTACGTAATGGAAGCCAACAGTACTGTGCAGACACATGCCAATAGGAAATGCTCTCAAAAAGGAAAGTGGGGCTTAGTCTCACTTGAGCTGCTCCAGGTGAGAGCAAGCTGTCTCTGTGATACTCATCAACAATTGGGAGGTCAGTGCTGAGGAAGTCACAACTTCTACTGCACAGATAATGGTCCTGTGAATCAGAGATGTTTTTGGCTTGCTTTATATTAAAATCCCAACTCACACATTTTGGTGCTGAGTTTGTGACTTGGTCTTTCATTCAGTCTATCCCCTTTTAAAATATGCATAATTATAAAAATCAGGAAAATGTGAACAATGGTTTTATGGCACAAACATACCTAAGAGAACAAATATGATAAATGTCTGGGAAACATCCTTCACATTGATGCAGAATTTGGGGATTCAGGAGGGGTTTCCTAAACGTATAAACCCTGTTTTTGTCCTTATCCTATTTTTAATAAAGAATTGATAAAATAGACTTAATAAGGTTAAATTATAAAAGATTGAATTTGTTTAGGGAGAAATCACAAACCGTGGGGTTTTTTGAGGGAAATTAGGTTCTTGGAAAAGTCTGGAGCAGAGTCACAAGCTCATAGAAGTTAGGAAGCACACTCATGCGGAACACATGACATAGTTTGTGAGGTTCATTTAAGAGAAATTGAAGTCTGGGAAGAGGTTGGAGCAGAGCCATAAACACATGGAAAATAGAACCTAGGAGTGTATGTAGAGAGATTTAGAAGAAAAACACATTCATAGCATCATCTGCCCTCAGCCTCCCCAAAGTAGAAAGTTAAGAATTTATGGTGATATTTTGAGAGAGAGAGAGAGAGAGAGAGAGAGAGAGAGAGAGAGAGAGAGAGAGAGAGAGAGAGAGAGAGAGAGAGAGAGAGAGAGAGAGAAGAGAAGAGAACACCAAGGCAGTGAGAAATAGGAAGTAAACAGAATTATACCCATGGTTATGGTTACTCTGAGTTTAGAGAAATTACACAAGTAACACTCCCGGAGTTAAGAGGAAAAACCCACGAGGTAGGTCTAGATTATAAAGGAAATACACACATGGTAAACGGAAAGATCAGAGGAAAATAACACAAAGTAAGTCAGATGAGAAGTAACTCCAAAACAAAGCAGAGACAGGTGCAAAAACTAACCCAGGCCAAGAAGCAATGTTTTTCCCAGCACAGCATGCTGGGTAGGGAAAAGGCAGATTTACATGTATGCAGAGGTCCCAGGGCAGAGAGAGATGGAAACAGCAAGGACAAACCTTTACAGTCAACTGAAACTGCATTCTTTAGTCATACTCAGGTATGTAAGGAGAAGACCTAGTTGGTTAGGAGAATCAAAGGAGGATCCCAAAGGCCAGCCCACCTGGGTAGTCTGCTAGACTGTAGGCAGCTGTTGTGGATGAAATTGGATCTGACACCAGTTCTATTCCTGCCAAGGTGGGGTGGCATCTGAAGAACCAGACTCCATCTTGAAATTAGAAGCTATTTAGTAACAAAGTTCTGTTTAATCTGACCTTGAAGTTGCCTGGAATTTCTGTGACTGTGCTCTACCCCTCCCAAGAATTTCTCCCCCCTGACTATGCTATTACTCTTCCCAGAATCTATGTTATTATGATCAGACCCATGGCATCCAGACCACTCCCCTCCTAATGATGCTATCTCTCTTCCCTGAATCTACGTTACTCCTCTCCTTGACAATGATAAGACCCATGCCATCCAGAGGGAAATGCCAATGTGTATTCTGCTTGCTAAACCCCTTGTTGGAAACTCCCCATGTTTTTTTATATAAAAACCTCACTTTTTCTTTTGTGGGCTGCTGGTCTCTGAAGCCCTGCTTTTGGGTGAGACAGCCGCTGGCCAGATCCTGTGTGCACAAATATAGCTTGCTTTAATTTGGCCTAATTTGAGTCTGTAGTCTTGGTGTTCTGGGTTCAATGGCATCTTCTGGTTCTCTTTGGGCTTCTGTCCTGAAACTGCCTAAAAGAAACTAGCAATCTCCCGAGTCTTCCTGACTTAGAATGTGTGACTATATTGATTACAGGAAACTTTTTCCTCTGTGGACACATGAACACCTGTCTCCACCGCAGATAAGACACAGATGACAGACCCTCTTTTAAGACAATTATACCCAAACTAGTTTAAATGAACCAATGAGTTTATCAGAGTTACTTACAGAGCAGGGTTATGGGATCAGTGGATGACCTTGCAAAGTCTCATCTCATCCTAGATGACGACCTCCCCATAGCTGCTTTAACTCCAAGGCAGCTGAATCACAGAAAGCCCACCTCAGCATAGGCAACAACAGATTGAAGCTACATTGCTGGACCACAACCTGCAGGCAAGTCTTCCAGACTTGATGTCCTGAACCAGAGCCTCCTTCTTCTCTTCAGAAAAGAATACATCAATTTGGAGGAATCTGCTACCCAATAGTATTGATAATACAAATTGTCCTATAGAATGAATGGAAAGATGTGTAAGTGACTTACGTCATACTTCTTGTGTTTGAATGCCTACTCAGGCCCAAGTACAGCAGTAAATTGCACATCTCAAATTCACAGCAGTGGTTTAGCACCAGGAATGTCAGCCCATTGAGATAGATCTGTCTAGGCTCCCCTTTCCTCCCTAACAGGTATTCCTAGGTGTGGTCTGTAGTGATGTGGTCTGGTATATTAACAGACATGACAGACACGATTCCAGGGCTAAATTTTTTCCAGGTAGGGTCTCATTCTAGTCCAGGCTGACCTGGTATTCACCATGTAGTCTCAGGATGGCCTTGAACTCATGGTGATCCTCCTACCTCTGCCTCCCCAGTACTGGGATTAAAGGCGTGCGCCACCTGACTCTCCAGGGCTAATCCAATCTAGACTTGACTAAAACTTGTCCAATTCTCTTTACCACATTAGAAATTGAATTTTGCACAATATTCACCTGGAGGAATGAAACTGTACTGTGCATGGTGTAAGTTTGTATTCTATTTTATAGTATTATGCTTAGAGAAATGGTATGTTTGAAAAATGGATAACTTTTAGTCAGTTGTTGGTCAGTTCAGGCTCAAAACCTAGATAATCGCCATCATTTTTGCCTGCCAACCAGTACTAGATGGTAAGACCATATGGCTGAAAACACCACTTACTTTGGTTGTAGTGCACAGAGAAATCACACAGGAACTGAACTGGAAGTTTCCTCTCTGTTGGCTAGCTTTCACAGTGCAGGAAGCTGTGGAAGAAAAGCCATGAATAGTCTTACAAAACAGTGAACAATGTGCTATACAACTGATCAAGTGGCATGATGATTTTACTGGTACTTTAGTGGTGCAGCTCTTATAAGGGTAGTCAACTGCTTTCAGAATGGACTTGAGATCCATTTTATGGCAGGGAATTCCTTACTGGTACTAATCAAAAGCCTATAGCTGGGGAGGGAAGCTAGTACTGTAGTTTGGCTGAATTGATGTGTTTTGCCAATCAAAATGACCTCTAAATATTTTTATTTTGTTTATTAATTAATGTTTCTATTAGGTTTGGTCAAGAATGTCTTTTTGCAGTAGATTATGCCTACTGGGAAGACTAAAAATCTAGTCATTGTTAATAATAAGAGACTGTTGAGGAAGTTGTTCCCTACTCCTATCTCATGTAGGGTTCCTCCTACTTTTTCTTCCAGGGTGTTCAGGGTTACAGGCTTGATATTGAGGTCTTTGATCCATTTGAAGTTGATCTGTGTGCATGGTGAAAGGAGTGGGTCTATTTTCATTTTTTACACGTGTTTATCCAATTTGTCCAGCACCATTTGTTGAAGATGCTATCTTTAGCCCAGCTTACATTGTTGGCACCCTTGTCAAAGACTAAGAAGCTGAAGTTACTTGCATTAAAGGCTGGGTCTTCAATTCTATTCCACTGGTCAGACTGTCTGTTTTTCTGCCAATACCATGCTGTTTTAATTACTATGGCTTTGTAGTATGTTTTAAAGTCAGGTATGGAGATACCTCCTGCATAATTTTTTTTTACTCAGAATAGTTTTAGCTATTCGAAGTCTCTTACTTTTTGAGGCTGTTGAGTGTCCATCTATAAATGAGACATGTATATAACCTCCTCTGAGGCTCAAACATTTTTATGTAAGAGGGATAGCCAGAATGTAAGTCAGAGGTTGGTGAGGTGTGCTGTGGAATGCTTCCGTCTGGACATCATAGATGTTTCATTCATCAGCTCACAGCAGCTGCCTAAGATTCAGCCCATGAACATTTGTCATAAATGGTGGAGCAATTCACGAGGCCCCCTTTCCTCTCTGAGGGGCTAGTGACAGTTAATAGTTGCTGGAGATTTTTGTCAGTGGTATAGTCACTGATCGGTTGCTATTGCTCCAGTGACATTCCCCAGCTGCAATCCTAACTAAAGCCAGTGGGCCTTTAAAGAGATAAAAATAAAAAAGGAGCTAGTTGTGAATATGGGGTTCAGAGGAAATGGGACAGAGAAAAGGCAATGGGAGCTGAATATAGATACATTATAGGCACATATGAAAACTCTCCGTAACAAAATGTCTTCATTGTAATGAATTCACATGACATTTTATTACTCACGATTTCACTGTTTCTCAGGTTGGCCTAAAATACGAGATGCTCTGCCACAGTCTCTGCAATGCTAAGATTGAATGCATGAGCCACCATACTCAGTTTGAAGTGTTTTAAATCTTGATAAAATGTATGTTAAGCAATATGTAATATCTTAAATTACCTAGAATTATCTAGTGTAGTGGCATTGA
Organism: Zapus hudsonius; assembly: GCA_004024765.1. Taxonomy (NCBI): domain Eukaryota; kingdom Metazoa; phylum Chordata; class Mammalia; order Rodentia; family Dipodidae; genus Zapus; species Zapus hudsonius. The sequence continues at coordinate 29,245 of PVHP010008360.1, read as the reverse complement.
ATATATGCAGTATTTTGTGTGACCATCACTGCTGGCTGAAAGAAGAATTCTGTCAATCCTGTTATTTTTACCCGTTCAGTCCCATCACTTCCTCCTCCCATTCAAAGGTCAAAACCATTTTACTTTTCATTGTTGTGATTGTCTTCTATAAATAACACATATGATTTTTTGGTGTATTTTTCTTTTCTGTCTAGAATTTTTCCCATAGTATAATGTCATCAAAGTTCATTCTTGATGCGTTACAAACATTTCCTCTATGCAGCTCCAAAATATATTACATTTTTGCTTATTTGTTAATTTGTTAAAAGTTATGTGGTTTGTACCCCTGTTTTAGATAATATGAGCAATGACATTTTGAATATGTGTATAAAATGTATGTTGGAATTTTTTCAGTTCTTTTATTTTTTAATGGATCATTGAAATTAGTGGGTCTTATGATGTCATTTTCATGCCCATGTATCATTATACTTTATCTTCATTACACCACTCAAGACCCTATCCTCTCTGCCCACACTTGGTCCCTTCATCCCCACTCATAATGTAGCCTTGCTTTTATATCACAGGCATTACATTTTCCTTTCTTTTTCCACTCCTTCTCTCCTTTTGGTTCCCTCTTCTCCCCTTATAATCCCCTTTCTTTACTCATGTCATATTGGGAAATTTTAATTTTTGTCTACATTGCATATACAAATTTACATATTCCAACAGTATATAATGTAGACATTCCTGTTCATATTTTATTTTCCATGTTTATATTTTCCTTGTTTCAAAGTGGATTCTGGTGATAAGTGGTTATAAGTTAGCATCTCATCTTGGTAATTTGAATTTTCTTGATAAATATTTCCTGTGCTTTTTGAACATGTGCATATCTGTTTTGGATAAAAAGCTCATGAAATCCTCTTTCATTTCTTCAATTTGGCTGTTTGACTTCCTGATGAATGTGGTTTTATTTGGTGTTTTACACGTCCTATACACATTAAAGTTATTAAAATCTCATGTAAAATCTATTCATATCCAATTCGTCCCATTCTGTGAGTTACATTTTCACACTGTTGATATTATATTTTGACATAGTTTTGAAACATTGATTTTGAATTCCAACTTGTATATTTTTCTTTTTTCATAAACCTTTGGTATAATATCCCATAAATCACTACCAAATCCATTGGCATAAAAATTTGTCTAATGACTTCTTTTTAAAGTACTTTTGTATTAAGGTTTATTATACTCATGTCTGGTGTATATTGTTTGTGTGTAGTATTTGACAAAGTCCAAAACATATTCTATTTAGCTGAGATATCCACTTGTCACATCAACATAAACTGATGTCATAGTCAGCCATATGCTGCTGGGATGAATCTCCAAACCAGGCACAGTTTGGGGAGGAAAGTATTTATTAAAATAACAGATCATCGAGGGGGGTTCCAAAAATGAAGGAAAAGCCTGGCTTTCTTTCACAGATCCAAGCAGAGAGACAGAGGCCAACCATCTCCAAAAGCAAGCATGCATGCACACTCTGTGTAGCACACTGTAACTCCTAAACAGCAGGACTGCCAGACTTGAGCTCCAGCTGTTCTTTGCATATGAATCCCTGGAATTTTTGTATCTAATTTAGAAATATATTAGGGCAAGACCCAAGGAGGCCAGGCCAAAGTGACACATCCTCCAGCCAGAAGTCTGCAGACAATTCACAATCTTTAATAAAACTTTGATTCTATTGGGGGAACATCTATTTAAGCTACGACAACTGAAGACACCCTGCTTTCCTCATTGCATTGTGTTGATATCTGACAATAGATTTCTGAATCTGCTTCATCCAAGATAGATCTATCTTAGATCTATACCACGACACATTTTTTTAGTATAGATGTATGGTACATTTTGAAGTCAGGAAACATGACTCATCCTTTAATTGTGCTTTTTCAAGATTGTTTTGGGCTCATTAGTAATCCTTGAAATTCTATATAAATTTGAGGATGTGTTCTTTTTGATGTTCTCTTGCCTCCAGAGGAGTGATAGGTAAGTTTTCAATGACATTAAAAAGAATTCATAAAATGATCTCTGGTACTGGTACTTTCATTCAATGATCATTTGGCTTCTGAGAGTTTTTTTTCTACCTATGGAGAGTACCTTCTACATTTAAATTCATTATGTCCTGTTTCAATAACCTATTCTTTCTTTCAATCAATCCAGCTGCTGCAAGGGGTTGTAAGGTAAATGGAAGTACCACTGGACTTGGTTGTCCTAGCTCAGTTTTGAACATCTGTGTTTGTGAAATGAATGCCCCTGTGACTGACAATTCTTCACTGTTGCCCACACATAACACTGAGTTGTGTAATATGCTTAATGGTAGCTTCACCTATCCCTCGTGTGCATAGAAATGCTCGAGATAATCCTGTAGCAGTCAGGATCCATAGGCAGGAGGGTATACTTGCATTTTCACTGACAGGAAGACGCCCATAGTCTACCTGTTAATCATTCACAGGACAGGTTGATTTATGTCTGTGATCTATCATGGCATATTGTATAGAAGTGAGGCTTTAATCAAGAAAGACTCACTCATGTTTGGACAGTATACAGAATATCATTATATGTTACAAGAATGATGGTGAATTTAGTTATTTTCCAGCCTGTCTTGGCTACTCTGTGGTCCAACTTTATATGAATCACATAGCATACTCCATCAGTGCCTGAGGAAGGTGGTCCATATTTTGGTAAGGGAATTTGTTTTGTGATTTCCATTTCTGTGCACCACCACATTGACAACTATCAGAGATTCTGATTGTTTACTTCTAAGGCTGTGTGACTTTTGTACCTGTCTGAGATTCCTGAGCTGTATGAGTTTTGTGCAGTTTTCGAGCCCTATAAGTTGTGTTAGCTTCCTGCATCCTAGAACTTCTCTTCACTCCAGGAGGGAAGATACAGACCCAGACAACAGCAACACATTTAATTTACTACATCTTTAGAATTGATAACTCTGTCATTATACAATGTAAAAAGGTAACCATTATGGAGAAACCTTGTGATGTGCTCTGGAAAAGGTGCCATAAGAGCAATACCTCACCAACCTCAGGGTCCAACTTCTGAAAGTGAATACTTATTTAAAAGGAGAGAGACTAAACTGTGATTTCCACAAAACAGGTCTCCTTATACAAAACTGCTGCCTCGAGAGGTGTTTCTCCAGGCAAATGCTTTGAGTCTGCAACTGTGGTCCAACCAGTGCAGGAGAGGCATCATGCTGGCAGCAGAACTCTCAGCATCATCCATGTGGCACGAGTTTTGCAGTCATGGAAGATTCAAAAGTGAGGGGTCCTTAAGCTTTGCCTATAAGTGCCCATTCTCTCTCTCCCCCTCTCTCTTTTTCCCCATATCTCTTTATCTCTCTATCTCTCTCATCTCTATCTCTATCTCTATATCTCTATCTATCTATCTATCATCTATCAATCATATATATTGATAACTTTTTATTGATAGCTTCCATAATTATAGACAATTAACCATTATGATTTCCTCCCGACACTCCTTCATATCTCTTCCCTCTCTCAATTAGTCTTTGTTTTGTTTCAGTGTCATCGTCTCGTCCTCCCATAATATGTAGATATTATCAGGCAATGCAAAGTCATGAAAATCAAGGCCATTTTGTGCCTGGAAGTTTGCACTGTAAACAGTCCTACTCTTCCTTTGGCTCCTACAATTTTTCTATCACCTCTTCCACAATAGACCCTGAAACTCAGGAAGTATGATAGAAATATCCTGGTGCTGAAGACTCCGCTGTCAGTTCTTCTCAGCACTATGGTGCCTTTTGTGTTATCCCAGAGGACACCACCATCTGAAAAAGAGAAGCTCCTCTAGCCAAAAGTGAGAATGGCATTATTATATGGGTTTGCTCATTTTATAAAAGTGTTTGTAAGGCAGTTAGATGGGCATAATAAATGCATTTAGTCAGACAGCAGCAGGCATTACTACCCTAGGGTTCAAAACCTCACCCAAGATCAGCTTGATTGTTAAAAATAGTTTTTAAAGCGAGGGGGTCATGGAGACTTTCTTATTTTAAAGTAATATCTTTATTATGATTAAGTATATTTATTGTTTGAGAAACTCTTTTGAAAGTGTCCCATTTCCCTCCTCTCTAATAAGGTTTTTGCATCTCATGCATGGGACATTAAGTTTGATCCCGAGCACTGTAAACATGCAAACAACAAAGCTATTAAAAATGATTTGGGACACATTTCAGAGAGATAATATCTGAAACATGTCATTGTACTCTTTTAAAAACAATGTAGTTAGAAAACCCAAGTGTAGGCTCTGTAGAACATATCCACTTAAAATACGGAAACAAAGAGAAAAGAAATAAAACAATCAATTCCTCTTAATAGATCAATTTTATTGGGAGACTGAAGTTCACTATGTGTTCAAGTATAGAAAATATCCAATCCCACAAGAGAAGAACATAAGTGACCAAATTATTGAATCCTTGGGGAGCTAAAAATAAACCATCACCCATGGTGAAAATGCAGTCACCTAATCTTGCATTTATATAATGTGCCTCCTCTCTCCGAAGAGAATGAAAGAGCATCTACCTTGCTCAAAGTCAAGTATATTATGCTTTGAAACTCTTGAAATCTAGCTTCTCATTAAGTGGCAAGTGTAATAAGAAAAGCCTCCTTTTGATGCTGCAGAGCTATATTATAAAGTAAGGCCAGGAATTCAGAAAGATATCTATGGATATAAAAATTGGTTTTGTACAATGTCCTCATATAATCAAAGGAACTGAAGCCTCATAAGCTGATAGTTTCCTGGATGACAAACGTGATTAACAATAATAAGAATCAAGGTAGATTTTCTCTCTTATGAAAGGTGAGTTTTCAAATTTTGGGGGGGGTTGATGAACGTGTGCTCTTTTTTAAAAAATATATATTTATTGTCCATAATGAGTTACATTATTTAGTGGGCAAACAATGCGTTGTTATCCCAAATTCCAACCAACCGTAGGCTGATGGCTGAGATCCTGGCAAGAGAGTTTTCAAATTTATCTATACTGTTTTGCTTTTTACCAAACACCTTTATTGACATATAATTTCAATATAAAATGGTATTTGTGAAGTATGAACTTCACACACACACTCACACACACACATACACACACACACACACACATATATATATATATATATATATATATATACTCATGAAATGAGCCAACAGTAATGTTAATTCATGTGAACTTCTCTTGTATGTTTGCTTTGTATAAAAATTTGAAAATAATTTAGAGATTTACTCTGTTATTAAATTGAAAGTATATAATAGACATTTTTAACTATTGTTGACATGCTAAAGATTATCTCTCCAGAACCAAATAATGTTGCATAATTGAAAAAAATACTTAAAGTCTTCTCAGCATCTCTTGACTTTTCTCACCTACTGGCCCCAGCAACCTTAATTCTACTTTATGCTTGCGTGAGTAAAATCACCTTAGATTATATATCTTGGAGAGATCATGACATATTTCTCCATCAGTGCCTCGCCTTTTATGTTTGCTTAACGGCTTCACATTGAGATGAATTCCAGGGGCCTGAGATGTGCCATCTTCTTTCCGTTTTGTGCAACACTAAGTATGAAGTGAATTCCTTGTTGGCAGATGAGCAATGTCCAGACTTGATGCACACAATGATTGCAGAGTCTCCCTCAATATGCTTTCTCGAGGTGGCCATTTCTCACTATTTTTTACATATATTCCTATGTATTTGATAAAACACTAATTCCCCTATGCATTGCTATTTATTGGTTTGGTTGGAATCAGTGTTCCTAGTCCCAGTACCACTGATCTGCCTGGAAGCTCAGCACCAGATTGTTAAAGGTTCTGCTTGTATGATGGATAGGTAGAATCCATAAAGAAATAAAACGTGTGTTGTGTGAACTCTTCCTAGGGAGACATAAACAAAATTTTGCTTATTTCAGGTAGGCACCAACAAAGACCAAAATAACAATTTTATGTGAGTCTAACTTGGAAAACCAATGAGTTTATTGAATTCTTTATAGGAACATAGAGGCAGGGTTAAATATAGGAGTGTTGAGGACCCGAAACCAGGAATACTCTTGAAAAGACTCACTCACCAAGTGATAACTTCCCAATAGCTGCATAGATAGAGTCCCCCTCCTTTTGTTAATGTTCCGCATACTTTTAATTTCACCCAGCACCATTTTAGACTACTTGAAGCTGAGAAAGAAATACATAAAACTGCCCTCTAACTTCACTTATTTTTTTCTCTGTCTAGAGTCTTTTGCAGATGAATGGCCCTGGCAAATGGTTCTTTGGTAACTGAATTCATTCTCTTGGGGTTAACAGATAAGCCTGACCTCCAAATGCCTTTGTTTCTCCTATTTCTGGTGATATATTTGATAACTGTATTGGGGAATTTGGCTTTGATCATTCTAATTGTGCTCAATTCTCACCTTCACACCCCCATGTACTTTTTCCTCTTCAACCTGTCCTGCATAGATCTCTGCTACTCCTCTGTGGTTACACCCAAATTGCTGATGAACTTCATAATAGAAAAGAACACTATCTCTTATAAGGGATGCATGACTCAGCTCTTTTTCTTTTGCTTTTTTATCGTTTCTGAATGCTATGTGCTAGTGTCCATGGCCTATGATCGGTACGTGGCCATCTGCAATCCACTCTTGTATAACACCGTCATGTCCTTAAAGGTGTGTTCCTATCTCATGCTTGGGTCATACCTGACTGGTTTTTTTGGTGCCATGATCCACACTGGATGCATGCTGAGACTGACCTTCTGTGATGGAAACATCATCAACCACTATTTCTGCGATGTCCTCCCTTTGTTACAGCTCTCCTGCACCAGCACCTACGTCAATGAGACCGAGGTTTTCATTGTGGGCGGAAAAGACATCATTGTTCCCACTGTCATCATCTTCACCTCTTATGGTTTCATCCTTTCCAGCATTCTCCAAATAAGGTCTACTGAGGGCAGGTCCAAAGCCTTTCACACTTGCAGTTCCCATATATTTGCTGTTTCTCTGTTCTTTGGCTCATGTGCATTTATGTATCTCAAACCTTCCTCTGCTGTCTCTATGGATGAGGGAAAATTCTCTTCTGTCTTTTATACCATTGTTGTTCCCATGATGAACCCATTGATCTATAGCTTAAGGAATAAAGATGTTAATGTTGCCCTGAGAAAAACTCTGAGCAAGATTAAGTAATTTCAACAGAGATGATCTGTGTTTAACACTTTCAGTGGCGGCTTCTGTGAAGTATTTATTGTTGTTTTCTCATCGTTTCTGCTTTTAGATTTTTGCTTTAAGAAAATCAATCATTTCTGTCTTCATGTTATTATAAGCATTACCCTAGAAAATACTGAAAGAATCTGCCATAAATTACTTTATTATTAGGTAGCTAACCTGCCATTGAGAAATACTGTTAATATTTTTTCTCTTCCAATGAAGTGTCAGCTGCACAGGCTGTGCTCTTAACTTTTTGTCTTCCACTAGGCAAGAATATATAGCTTTCCAATAGAAGTTCTGACTGTAAAATACAACCTACATTGTATCTGTAAAGAGTATGTTTTAAATGCCATTTTTTCAGATGTACTACATTTATCCTGTAAAGATAAAGCAAAGTGACTTAGAATATTAATACATATTTAACGTATAAACATAAACAACATAAAAATCACACAACTACTTAAATAAGAAGTTCAGAAAAACTATTGATAGCCAGAATTCAAGACTAGCATCATTTTCCGCATGCTTTGTAATGTAGCTTATTTTATTGATTCACTAAAAAGTAAGGTGATACAACATTTCTATGTTTTAATTTGAATCCTCTTCTTCATTTTCTTACTATTTTTATCTAAGATAAAATATGATGTAATATTTATACTTTGTAATTTAACTGCTTCTATAAATTCACCTGAGGCTTTTGTTGAATCTTTTTTTGTGTGTGTGTGGGAACTGATGGTCCCTCTTTTGAGGAAAGAAGAGGCTTGTTTTTACCAGTGTAGTTGGTAGATGATTGGCTCAAGTTGCTTTTTTTCAAAAAAAAAAATGAGATGATTTCTGTATTTCTTTCTTGAGAGAGCTATGGCAGAGATTAGAACTCTTGGATCTAAGCTCCAAGGAATGAGTGATAAATAAGTACAACATATTTGTGGAAAATTATCAATAAAAATAAAACAGCATCTTGATCTAACTTGTTCTGCTTTTATTCTGTTTTGGTTATGTTCTGTAGAGCTTTGGTTAGTATAATTACTCTCCATGCTTTATAACACTTTGGTTGAACTTGTTGATTAGGATAAATATGTTTTAGCAGGATGTCAGTGAAGATGCTGTTAGCACATTTGTGAGAAAATAAAGAAGAGATAAGGAATCTTCAGGAGATCAAATTCTGGGTTATTATTGAAATTTATCTCCGAATAAAATAAATTCAAGAAGTAAACTGATGTGAAAATGGTCCCTTTTACATTGTTTTGTCAATGGCTCTAGGATTAAAAAAAAGAGTACAAGATTTCTCTTCACATGGTATTAGTTTATGTATAAAAGAGTTAAGTCCAGAAGACAGGATGCACTGGACACATTCATCACTCATGTCTTTCTTGCTTTTAGATGCTATTTCTATATGAAATTAAATATATTAAAACTTCATCTTGGCTGAATGAGATTTTGAAAGATACATGTGATGAATAGACTAAAGTGTGACAGAACTTGTGAGAAAAGTTATGGTAATTTTTATGAGAAAAGTTTCTAAATGGACTAAAGTGCAATTCCTCCTCTGATGCCAGGTCACCATTTAAATGTTTTCTGAGAGAACTGTCATAATTTATACTCTTGAGGCATTTTGACACTCCAGTAAATATATACACGTTATGCAATTTAATCTAAGTGATATTCTGTGAGAACTGCTTAGTTATTAATGCATGAAATGGATAAATTTATGCTCTACAAATTTTGATATCTACTTTCCCCCCATCAAATAGCTCCAATATTGGCCTAGTTTATTTAAACTGAACACATTACACATCTATGAAAGAATTGAACTTGGAAGAGTTTCTCTTTATTCTTCCCTTTACCATGCAATACCTATTGTTAAAATTATTTTCCTATTGTTCAAATGTGTATTTAAATAATAAAATACCTGTTCTCTTTGGTGTTTTGTAGGCATTGCAGAGGTGTGTCAAATCCTTACTGATTTTGACCATGCAGTTACCCATAGTGTGTTAAACTGGATGACTAATCTTTCATTTGAAGATTTTTCAAACTGCATATAAAATATGTTTTCAGAGAAGATCCTGTTCCTCTATAAATCACTCCCATACTTATAAATTATTTTCAATAAATTAACTGCTAAATTATAAAGTAACTCTGTAAAGTCAAAAATAGCAAAGTAAATTTAAAAAAAAAACAGAAAAGTGTGAAAAGAAGCAAATTAGGTGATTTACTTAGCAATTTAATCTCTATTTACATATTTGGATTTTTCTTAAAAAGAGGGGAACCAAGTTGGGGTGGATGTACTACTAAGTTATCTTATTAATAAAGATGGCTGGTTTATGTTGGTATATTAATGGCAATGAAGAAAATGCAGGACAAAAATGTGATTACACTGATTTGATCACACCTGAAAAATGCACAAGAATCCATGGAATTCACCTTTTCAGTGTACCTGGAGGGGGTGTTTTGGGTTCAGTGGGAATCTTGGACTTTATGCTAAAACATGATATGATCCCCTTAGGTAAACGTGGAAAATAAAGTTTCCTCAGGAAAGCTTGAGGTTGTTTCACAGAACCTTTTCCTGAGCAGATTGTCACTGCTGCAGAGAGTCAGTGCAGAATGACTGAGCTGGTGCATTTTTGGAAGACTAATGACGTGAGAAGTAAAACAGGGGTTTTATCTATTTTATTATTATTTCTCATCTCTGAATCATTATTGAACCCGTTTGATCACTCCAGTTTAACTATTCATTCTACATTACAAACGCATAGATACAAAATTAACTTTATTAATTTTTTGTGCTGCAGCCATCATATTATATTGGCCCTACTTTTTCTTTTGTGTAAACACGTGGAGATAAAGACTCCACTGCCAGAGAGGATAGACTCTGCAGGAAGTATGTGATCCAGTTTAACACACTATAGATACCTGCATGGACAAAATCAGTAATGAGTTAGCACACCTCTGTAATATCTACAGAGCACCCCTAAGAGCATGTGAAACCAGCAAGGGGAAATATATACTGAGTAATTCACTTGCTTCATATACACAGTTTCTCTGCATGTGTGTTTAACACTAAAACACATGCACACATTCTTGACATTTTGTAACAGTTGCATGATTGGCAACTTCTAGTAATTTGCCACCATAAAGAAAAGTCGTCAGCCAAAGATAAGCAAGTAAATTTTTATATTGTACACAGTGGAGTTACATCCTACATGTTAAAGCCTTATAGTCAAAAGTTATTCTGAATATCTAGTTGTTTGTTCTATTGGTTTGTGTTGATACTTAGAAGTGACAAGATTTTTTTCCCACAAATCTTACACCATTGGTTTTTGTCACAATTATTGGGATATTTCACTATACTCAGTAATAAATGAAGTGTTTTGAGTGTTAGTGTAAGAAATATACATTTTTTATTTTATTTTAATATTTTATTTTTTTAGAAATATGCATTTCATTCTCAGTGGTGAAGCTGAAGGCAGGGTGTTTGCTTTGTGGAGGAGTCTAGAGGAATTGATAGAGATTAGGAGCACAGTATTCTTTTATTAATAGGTAGTGAGCCAGGGACAGAGGCCCAAGGAAATGCTACCTTGCCTACCCTGGTAGAACTAGAATTTGTGTTTGACCAAGTCTCAGCCATCTTAGATGGGGCATTCACTCCTGTGACAACTTCTTTTTGGTCTGGCTTCTCCTAAGTCATCCTCTTGAGTCCACCAACCAATCAGACCTCTCCCTGACTTTTCTGATTCTGAGGATTAGGCTCATCCTAATGGGATGTTTTCTCCATAAAAAAGACCCTAACTACATGTATAAAATCTTTTCTTTTTCCTCTGGGTCCCTCTTGGCACACATGTATCTCCTCTTCTTGGTCTTGAGGCTTTCTTGCTTGGCTACATGTGTGATCTCTCTTTGAGAGCTAAGTCCTTTACTATCTTAGTTTTCTCTGATCCCCTATGTGAGAGTAATCTTGTAGCCTGGGCTCTTCTGCTTTGCCTTCTATGCAAGTGTGAATCAGTGCCTTCCCCAGAGGTTTCCATCTCAGAGATACGAGTGGAAATTTTCTCTGTCTTTTCTACTCTTTCCCAGCTGGGATAGGGGAAGAACTTCTGGCTTGGGCTTCCCTGTTAGCCTTTCTTCTGGATCCTAACCCTTCTTAAATCAACCTTATAATTTATCATTTACTCTTTTCTAAGTCTGCATTTTTAATTCTTTACTAACTCTAACAAGCTCCTCTAATTTGCTGTGCACAGACCTGAGATCTCCTCTATCTTTGAGGACTGTAATCCCTCCCTGGACCCAAAATTCTACATCAGAATTACCTGCATGGAAACAAGCTATAAGTGATTTACTTTTTGTGTGTGTTCTTACATAGTTTAAATTCAGCAGTAAGTTTTTTCATATAGTGTCTCATCTAATCAGGGGCCTAACACAATATGCTCATCTCAATGAGGTGAAGGTGTTCCTCTGGAACACACAAACCTATATGTGTCCTGTAGTAATGTGGCCTGTGGCAGTTATGTATGTGACAGGTAGGCACCATTACAAAGTTGGGCTGGGGCCTTTATACTTTCTCTTTTATTTCTTGACTGAAGATGAGTGAAAACCAGACCCTGTTCAAGTAATGGAGTTGTAAAGGAAACACAGAGCCTGGTTGTGACCGTATCATGATGGAGAAGGGAAGATGGGATGGAACCACATACATGAGAATATAAGCAGAGGACTCTGGGGTCCTAAAATACTATATTTATAGACCTGTACAATGCATTTACAGTCTTCATTTTATAATAGGTCAAATATATAATTTATATGCCTTTTGTCATTAGAGTAAATTTCATAATTTATATTGCAGTAAGTGGGATAGACAGCTCACTGAGTGAAATAGGCCCTGCTGTCAGGGAGTGAATTTTCTTAACACAGAATGGGATGCCAATATTTACAGATGCATGTTTTGTGTATATGTGCATGTTTGGAACATATGTATCATATGGCTCAAACTTTGGTTAGACAGCTGCACATAAGCAAGATACTAATCCAGAGACCAGAGTTTAATAAGGTGTCACTATTTTGGACTACCTTCCTAGTAGAAAATGTTTCTCTAGGGAAAGAGTTGAGAAAGTAGACAGAAATCTCCACACTGGATTAGAACATAGGCTATTCACTTTAACATACCAGAACTAGAATTCTATACAACAGGTGGATTCTGTGTAGAAAAGTCAGTGTAACACTCCTGATGTAAAATTATGTTATATTTTACATTACTATGCTTAGCATAATGTAAAGAGGCTTCTAGTTATTGTACACACTATATGATGAAATTTTCTCAAAGCTTTCAATATGCTTCATTAGTCATTCATTAAAAACTTATGGAAACATAATTTATCTCACTCTCTCATTAACATTAACTTATTGTTGCTGTTTCTTCACCTCCTTTTTCAAGCACTCTTTTGTAGGTGTGCTTTAACTCACAATCTACCTGTTGTATTTTATGTAGTATTATCATTACAGGTGTGTGACAGTACACCCAGCTGGCAATTCTCTAATTGTGGTCAAATACATTACATAAAGTTTATCATTTAAAACACTTAAACATTTTTTTAAATATATATTTATTGTCCATAATGAGTTACATTATTTAGTGGGCAAACCTTTAATATGTTTAATTCAGAGATATTGAATATATTAGTAATGTTGTCAACCATCATCACTGGCCAAGTTGAGCATTCTTTAACTCACTCAACCCCTTTATTCCTACCTTCCTGTCTAAGGCAGCCACCATTCTCTGTTTTTATCAATATAATATTTATTATTATTATTAATTATTTTATTATTATAAATACATCTTATAAATGGTTTTGCAGTATTTTTCTCAAATGGTTAGAAGTTGACTATTATGATAATTTTTTCAAAACCTTTTCATATATTACCATGAATATTTCATACTATGTTAAGCTTGCAAAATATATTTTGCTTATGTAATAATTTATTGAAAGGCATTTTAGTAACTTCCACATTTTATATATTGTTGTATTATGGTACTCTAGAGGAACAAAACCAATAATAAACTGGATTAAAAAGAAAATATTTGTATTAGCTTAATGCAATCCCACAATAGCACTCTGCAGGCCTGAGTGTCAAGCAACCAGTAGCTTCTCAGTCCATGTGGCTGGATGCTTCAGGAGTCCCAATCTAGCAGTGAAGGTCTGAGTGCTTCCTGGAGAGCCTCTGGTCTTCAGTCCACACTGTAAGGCTGAGGAAACTTGGTTCCACTTCCAAGGAAGGATAACTAATATATGAACATACAAGTGAAGGCCCTCACCAACAAGCAGCACAGGCAGCCAGATGGGTGGAAGGGGCTCCTTTTAAGATTCCTTCCATAAAGCCCTCTTGTGAGAAGGCCATTCACTGTGGGGGAAGGGCTCATAGTAATCTAAACTAATAATGAATTGACGCCATAAAGCCCTAGGTTTTATACAGTAAGAAAATCTTAACTATTCATATCAGTAGATAAAATGTTTATATAAATCACTTTAATCACCTAAATAAAAGAATTAAGCACAAGAACACCAGAAAGAGAAAAGTACCATTCCCTCTTTGCACTTTTTCTTCAAAATTTCCTGTGATTAGGGTTACAATCTGTATGGTGGTGCGGATACTTCAGTTTCAAAGACCATTCTTTGGCTCAACTAAACTCTTTCTCTCCTCCAGTCACCATAACCAACATTGGTTCCTTCTTCACCACCGCACTTGAACTTCTCCTCATAATGAATATCTTACTCATTCTTCCATGATGGTTTCATTCCTACCTTGACTTCAATCACACTCTTATGACTAGCATTCTAGACCTTCCTCTAATCTGGATAAATATTTCATTCTTCACTTCCACTACCTATAGATATTATTCAAAGATATAAAACTTCCCTCCCAGGAATCCTGCTCCCAAGGCCCTCTTACACAGAAACAAAGGCATCAGCATGTGTGAACAGAGCAATTCATGTTCCACCCTCATGTTCTTCTGCTCTGGGAGGCCCAGGGGTTAGAGGTCAAAATGGACAATGATAGATTCCACAGTAGTTGGCTATTCTAACATGAAGATGGCCATGACAGAGGAGAAGCAGAACTCATTCCTATAGCTCACAGGTGTATCAACTCAAAGGCTTGTCATTCCTGAGAGTGTTGGCGCTGCCCTGGAGACAGATTATATACCAACCCAGGGGCAAGCTGCATTCCAGGGCATACTGTTGCTCACTGTGAAAGCTTAGCTCTTATGCACTTGCTTTTGTCAAACACCTATGTACATGGTTCCCTGAAGTTTTTCCCAGTCAACTGCCCTCATCAAGGTTACCCCGCAGTCTCTTTCCCAGAGCACCTCAGTGAACAAGGTGGTAACTGCTCACATGCCCTTCACTATGCCAGTAGTTCTTCTAAATGCCACACAGCCTAAGCTCTTATGATTTCTAATAAAAATCCCTTTTTAATACCTTCCCTTAGAAGACTAAATGCATTCATGACCATTGCATTTTAAAATGAAAACTATAAATAAAATATGATATCAAATGATAAATAGGCAGCCTTGACAAAATTATAGCATATTTCAGGCTACAAAAAAATAGCATTTTGACCAAAAAATGCTTGCAATAAAAAAAATCAGAGAAACAGAAAAAGTATTTGGAGAGGGTTTTTAATCTCAGTTGGTAAAAGCGATTCTGGAAATTTCAGAAAAATCCTTCAGCTTTAAACCTAATGTGTGTCACAGTTGCCTACTTACAAAGTTCATTTTGATAAGAAATGATTTCTATTAGTTGAAGAAGACATTGGAGGTCAAAGGCAGAAGGGCACCAGATAGGTTGGGTTTCAGAATACCAGTCTGTTCCTTCAAACACCTATGTACATAGTTCCTACTTAAGTAACTTTGGGAAATCATGAAAACCTAAAGTTTCAATACAACCAAAATTTCAAATGAAATCACTGTTGTAGTAACTTCCAGCTGCTTCACCTTAATGACTTTAGAATCTTTCCCCTTCAAAGTCTCTGGCTACCAAATGTCAGTTAATCTCTGCACAGATCATTCTTAGCTCTAAAGTGGGACTACTTCAGTAATGTCTGTCTAACTTCCTTCAAATCAGTTTCTGGCAGCTCTCTCAATATGTGATACCAGAGCTCTCTCAATAGAACCTCTGTGTGTCTTGGTTCTTTTTATGCACTGTGTCTTGGGGTCAAGGGTCAGAGCAATAAAAGATTCCATGGCATCTTGTAGCCCTGACAACCAGTTGCCCTAAACATAAGTGTGGTGAAGGAAGGAAGTTATCTTCCTTGTCGATAGGTTATTTCAACTTCTGCCACTGCTGATGCCCCTACCTTCATTGAAAATACAGCCTTTGCCTTTCTCCTGTGAGTGAGCAAATCCAAGAAGAGACACAGGAGATATTGGTGGTGGACTCATCTTCATTTACGATGGTGTATGTGCCAAACAGAAAACACCAGGCTCTCAACATCTTCATCTCTTCCTTGGCTATAATTTTATTGGTGGTAGGAATCATCATGGAAGATTGGGTTGTATTGACTGTCCCAACAAATACTCACATCCTGATCCACAGTCCATGGAAACAATGCTGCCCTACTGCTTGGCCAGAAGGTCAGAACCCTACTATGGAAAGTAGAGATGAAAGAAGAAGATGTTTCCATTGTTCCTTGACTTTCATCTTTCCTGCAGCTTTCTCATTCTCTGGAACAACTTCTTCAGGCAACAAGTGTGCCCATTGCTGTAACCAACACAGTCAAGGCTGATGCCAAAGCCTCCTCCTTTGGACATTTGGGAGAAAAGATTAGGATCTCATAGGCTTAACTGTTAATCATTTGAGGAATCTGTACAGCAGCAGTAGGGTGACCAAAACAGCTAGAGT
This sequence comes from Zapus hudsonius, assembly GCA_004024765.1. Classification (NCBI taxonomy): domain Eukaryota; kingdom Metazoa; phylum Chordata; class Mammalia; order Rodentia; family Dipodidae; genus Zapus; species Zapus hudsonius. Next base: position 13,118 of record PVHP010008360.1, on the reverse strand, counting down.
ATAAGGGGTAAAAGAGAAATGTACTTAGCGAGGAAGAAAATAGGTTCTTCCATCTCTAGCAGGGGATGGGGTGAATATAGGTATTTAATAAATAATGAGTTAGGAAAGAAGAGAAGGATGTTTATAAAGATATCAATATAAAAAGTGTTTGTAATTCTTCTTTAGATTTCGTGCTCTGCCTTTTTTCTTTCCCCATTATCTCCTTTCAAAATAATCGAATCATTCACCCTATTCCCATTTTAGCTAGATATTTTTGGGCCACAGATGAACAGAGTTTAGAAGAAATATTTACCCTCCTCTCCGTGTGGCTTTTGTTTCCCAACAGAAAGCCTGAAAACGGTGAGACACATGCTCCTTCTGACCCTCGAACTTTCCATCTGTCTGAACTTGATCCTGGGATTGCAGTTCACCTTTATGATTTCTCAGAATAAATGTGCACACCTCTGCATTACTTTACTGAGTTTCTTAACAGGTAACTTCTTGGTTTTTCCTAGTAGAGGTGTGAAGTTCTAGTGGGTTTGTGGGGTCCAGTTTCTTACCACCTGGCCTTCCAAATTCTCTGATTCAAGTATATACGCAATTTCTGAGTTAGGCCTAAGACTGAAATGGGATGAAATCTTCGAAATTCTGTAGCTGGACAGGATGGAGGTTGGGAAGCCCAATGTGTTTGGGGAAAGACAAGTAAAGAGGTTAATTTTCTAAGAATGGGCTCTTCTGTCTTTTGTCTTCTGGACACCAGGTTTCATTTTGCTCAGTGCAGTCATGGCGTATCATTCAAAGCTAAAGAAAGCTAAAGAGTACTTCTCCTCTGTCAAGATCAAGTGGACCACTTATAGTGCCTACTTAGCCATTATTCTCTTTTGGGTCTGTGGTGAGTGCTTCTATCACTTGACTGTGAAAACCATCCTCTCCTCAGTAGAGGGCAATGGCAAATGATGGAATGGGGAATGAAGGACAAAATGCCAAGATTTGCATTGCAAAAAGTGAAAAAAAAAATCACCACCTGTACTCATTCTCAAAAGGTAGTTTCTACAAGGAGAGAACTAAAAGGTTAGCCATTGTAAGCCATACCTATCTCAGATGGATGTCCTTCATGTCCCCTTTTTCTTCAATTTTTGGTATCTTCCCTACTTAGTGCAGAGGTTAAAAAAATTCACCATCAGCCACAGTGACTGAGACCAAATGTTCAATTAGTTAAGAATGGCCAGTGACTCAAAGAGTACAGGATTGTGCCAAAGCGATTCAAAGGCAGACAAAAGTGTGTTTTTGAAGCATTCAAGGCTGTCACTGTCTTAATTTCATTGTAATATACTTAATTATGTGGTTACTTGTTAAGTTCTTTTAAACATATTGCTTTTTTTTAATTGTCCATAATGAGTTACATTGTTTAGTGGGCCAACAATAAATTGTTATCCCCAATTCCTCATTGCCCCCCTCCCCATCCCCTGTCAGCTGGATATCCTCCTCCATGGGCCATCTGGAGTTGCTTTAGGCTTCAATTACTTAAAGCAAATTTAGGTGTGATCTAGAACTGTCCCTTTCCAGGTGGGAGTTGGTGTCTGTATGAAACCTAAGGTTTTGTTAATTGGATAAAAGCACAAGGCTATCATCCATCCAACAGGACGGGGTGATGCATCCTTTAGCTTAGTCCTACAAAGTGAAATGTTCCTTTTAATTTTCAGTATTGTCCTTTCATAATATTGTCCTTAGATTTTGGTCAGTTCTGTGTCTGACTTTCAAATTCCATTTACAATGAGGTGTGTTTTCAATGAGAAACTATAAAGTAACATCCAAGTGTTTCATTGTTGGGAAGGTAATTTTAAAATAAAGTTTCCTAAAAAATAAATAAATAAATAAATAATAAAGCACTATCTGATGCCCAAGGCCACCTACCAAAAAGGAAATCCTCTCTCCCTAAGGAGTCCTTTTGAGTTTATTGAGAATTGCTCTTTCTAATGCAGATAGAAACATGTCCTTTTTAAAAAAGAATCCTCAACTTTCTTCAGCTGACAAGCATTTAATCCACTTTGCATGCATGTCATTCTCTTTGAACAAAGTATCCCTTTCCAGGATGACTTCAAATAGCAGGGAGGGATCCACACAACTTTGAATCCAAGTCTTTTACTATTTTCAGAGAAATGATTGCATGGCTCTCTGTGATGCATTCATCCTTCTTCTTGCTTCTCATTCCCTAGGTGTCCTCTGTCTCGTACAGTACACTGACAGCTGTGCCTGCGTGAAACTTTGTTTGTCTGATGAAGACTTGACTGGCAGCAAGATGCCTGGGGGTTCTATCAAAGTAATTTCTGATGGCACTACAATGCCTCGCAGCATTGTCCATGTGCCCACTGTGAATCCAAAGGGAGAAAATGTGGACAAACCAAATATCCAAAAACGCCGGGTAACATGGGCTATGTGATTGGAATATATGTCTCTTTTTGTTTCTGTCCATTGTTGTGGAATTGGCTGTGGGGTGTGTGTGTGTGTGTGTGTGTGTGTGTGTGTGTGTGTGTGTGTGTGTGTGTGTGTGTCTCCATCCATTTCGCCTGTGGTTGGCAATATGTGAACAGCTATTGAGTTGAGTCTGTGAAAGATTCAAAAGATGACATTAAAAAATCTTAGCCTGCTAAATAGTTTCTTCTACAATACTTATTATTATAGTAAATATCATATACATAATACTTGTAATGCTAACTATATCACACTCTTCTGAATGGGACCTTTTTTTCCTTAAATTCTTTTTAGCAAGCTCATTGTTGGAATATATCAAAGATACTGATATTTGATATTTGTGTTTATATTATATCCTGAAACTTATCTGAACATCTGTATTGCCGAGCCCTCCCCCCCCCCCACTAGCTCCCGCCATTATCCCCTCGCTGTGGTTTCTGAATCTTAAATTTTTGGTAGAGTTTGTAGGGCCACTTAAATATAAAATCATGTCATCTGCAAATAAGGATAGTTTCATTTTTTTCCTATTCTACTTGTGTCTGTTCTCTTATTATTCTAGCTAAGACCAGACCTCAAGAACTATATTGAGGGCTGGAGAGATGGCTCAGCGGATAAGGCACTTGCCTCTGGTGCCTAAGGCCCTGGGTTCAATTCCCCAGGACCCATATAAGCCAGACTCACAAGGTGGTGGTCCTGGTGTTCTCTCTCTCTCTCTCTCTCTCTCTCTCTCTCTCTCTCTCTCTCTCTGTATCTCTCTGCTTGAAAAATAAATAAATAAAAAAAATTTAAAAAAAGAACTATATTGAATGAATAAAGACAGTGAGCACTCTTATCTTGTTCAAGATTTTAAATGAATTTTTTTTATCCTCATTTGGAATGTTATCTGTTTGTCATCTATACCCTTTATTATTTTAAGAAATGTTCCATTTATTCCTAATTGATTCCTGATTTCTATATTATTTCTGCCCTTGTGTTTTTTCTATGGTGATTTATTGATTTGTGTATGCTCGAGCCACCTAGCGTTCCTGCTATGAAGTTCTCTTGGTAAAGTAAAATCCTTTTATTTTGATATTTAATTATATTTCCTGGTATTTTGTTGAGAAATATTACATCTAAGTTCATCAGGGAAATTGGTCTATAGCTTTGTTTAATTCCTGTGTCTTTATCAACTGTTGATATAAGGATACTATTGACTTGATACAATGTGTCTGTAGCATCCCTTCCTTTTATATTTTGTAGAACAGTTTGAGAAGTGTTGTTATTAGATTTTCCTTAAGGTTGTCTAGAATTCAGCAGTGAATACATCTGGTTCTGGACTTCTCTTTGTGGAGACTTCCTTATTTTTCATAATCTCTTCCTACCATCCTGCTCCCACATCCCTCCACTGAAACCTGAGTTTCCCAAACATGCTTTCCTACCTTTTGTGTTTCTCCTTCACAATCCATGACAACAATTTGATGTGCCCAATATTATTCAGGTCTTGTCCAAGTAATGACAGCTGCCGTGGGGTGATGAATGCACCCACCAGTCTCTCTGTGTCTGGAAGATCACATTCCACAGTACTCTTCCATTCCTGTGACTTTTTCTGCAATGGTTCTAGACAGTGTGGTAGAGATGTGCCATTGAATGGAGATACTTTTAGTTAAAGCTTCACTCTCAATGTTTGTTATGAGTCTGTTTAAATTATTGGTTTCTTCTGGCTTTAATTTTGGTATGGCATTTGCATTAGGAATTCCTCTATTTCATATAGGTTATCAAACTTTTTAGAATTTGAGTCTTATTAGTATGTTTTCATAATCTGGATTTCATTGGGGGTCTGCTTTAATAACTTATTTTTCTTCTATAATTATATATATATATATATGAATGTTTCACTTTCTTTTGGTTAGCTTTACAATACAGATTTATAGCTCACCCATGTTTGTTGCCCTTTTACTCATAATAACTAGAAAAGGGAATCAGTTTATTTGCTTATTATCAACTGATGAATTGATAGTGATGATATGGCAGATGCATACAATGGAATTTTATTCATTTGTTAAAAAATGAAATTATGTAATTATGGAAATCACAGTAGAATGGATGGCTGTGGAAAGTATTATTATAAGTGAGGTAACCTGGGTTTATAAATACCGATGTTCTCTCTCATACACATCTTAGCTTTGACATTTTAGATTTGAATGCTAGGTGGAGTAAGATTCAGTAGACCCCAAGAAATTATATAGGGAACATGGGGGAAGAATGAGGACTTAAGCAGAGGTGATGGTAGATGTAAAAGTAGAGGGTGGAAAAGTTTAAGTGGGGTTGTGGGAAGAGGATGGAGAAAAAGAGGAGGTAAGGGGGAATTAACTAAAGATAAAGATGTTATGAAAATACCATATGTAAACCGACTTCTTCAATAGCTAATTAAAATATATTAAAAAAAACAACAGAAGTATCACATGTGGATGGATAATGCTTTGCCTACCAGCTATGAGTTGCTAAAGGAACATGCCCGTGATAGAGTGAGATGCCTCCAAGGAGTTGTTAACAGTGAGGCCCATGCTTTCAGCAAAACATCACACTTTATTACAAATGCTCTTCATCAATAAATAGAATTAGATAGTGAGACCCTATTGTTGAAGGCCCTATCTATGCCAGTTGCTATATGTCAAGAACTAAAATTGAAACTGATCTGGAAGCCAGCTCCCACCTGGCTATCTGTTATAGTGCTGTAAAGTGCTATTCAGGATGCTAGCAGAGAAAACTGTCTTAATCAGCAGTAGACACTGAATGCTTCACAACTAACCATCCAGATAAGATGAGCTCACTGCTACAATAATGGCATGAGTGTTGTGGTAATCAACTGCTTTTCAAATGGATTTGAGGCCATCATTGAATCAGGGAATTCATCCTTGATACTGAAAACTTGTTCATAACCTATGATTGGGAAGATCTTAGAACTTAGGGAGGAAATTACTACTTGTTTGCTCAGATAGATATGTTGTGCCCATCAAAATACCCTCTAAATATGTATGCTAATATCTGTATATTAGAGCTACTCTCATCTTTGGTCAAAGAACCTTCCTTTTGCAGATGGTGGTGAATACTGGGGAGACTGAAGAACTCATCAAAGTGTTAGGAACACATGACTGTTGAGGTTTCAGCAACAATGATTAATTTGCCACTTCCTGCAAATGTCTGCAGGGTCCTCAGATATGTGACAGAACTGACTCCTGACCTTGACAGAGATGGCTTTCTGAGGCTCATGGACTCCATGGGAGACTCAATCTAGGCAGGAAAACTGATGGCATGAGCAGAGGGTAGACATCACCTTTGCCACAGCACTTCCAAGAGCAGCAGGAAGGTGTGCCAAACACTGGCAAAGGGCAGCTGCCTTATAACCCCCAGTAAGTTTCATAATGAAACTTACTGGTCCTCTCATTCATTTCCTTCATTCTGATATCTGTTCCTAATGTTTTCTCCTTATACTTTAGAAATCATTTTCATGTTTTTTTCATGTAGATTTGTGAATTGATGGTAGATTAAAATATACTTAGTTCAATAACTTCCATGTTAAATATATGAACTTCAGAAATATATATGTCATTGTCATACATCTGCATTATCTCTAGTAGCTGAACTCAACATTTAAAAATTAATCTTTATCATTGTTTCAGCCCCAAGGCTACCAAGCTGTCCCAGCACCAATGATTACTTAGATAGTAAAAGCAGCATCCTTTGGTCAACTGTTTACACCACGAATGAGTGACCCTCCATTCTTCTTTACGCTTGTTACCACCAACCTCTTCTCCCCCACACTCAGTGTGACAGGTATCGAGGACCGCTAAAGCAACCCCTTTGGGGCCATTTCTCTGTGTTTCCTGACATAATGTTTATATCTCCCATGTCCTTCCTTGTGAGGATAGTCAGTTCCAATTGTAACTCCCTGCATTTTCCCGGGTATAAAACATTCTCCCTAACACTTTCCCATGAGCTCTCTCCTTCATCTTCAATGCCTTGATATGTCTTCTTTGCCTTGCTCATCCTGCTCGTCCTTTAGGCATGAGGCTATCCACAGTTCCTGGAAGACTTTCTTTGACAGAAAGGCAAGGAGATGTATTCTGTAAGCATCCTGTGCTACATGAGAGCACAGCTCCCATTTCATCAAGATCCCTTTCCTAGTCCATGTGTCCCTAGCTAGTGTGCACTTGGAAACTAGTTAGCTCAGTATTTTTTCTCCATAACCTAGCATGGTATTACAGTTGCAATCCATTTGCTTAGTTAGAGGAAAATAATATGAAATGCATGTTCTGAAAAATCTTCATTTGGTATGAGGAAGTGTGCTGTGTGAGAAAGGTATGTCAAATTTAGCTTTCAAAAATATTATAATCACTTGATGATTATGAAGTATAAGTGGTTCCCCTGCTTCCTTTTACTTGCCTTTTGTAAAGATCAAATGTTGCTTCTTCTTTGGATGCCATTGGCTGTTCCTTTCTTAGAAAACTTGCACTATTTTGATTTTTCTTTGTGTTAATGCTTCAGACATCATCTGAAGAGAAACCTCTGCCTAGATCATCAGGCCAGGTTAAGGTCTTCCTGTTCTGTATGTTTTATATCATAACATAAAGCTAGCCTGTGGCAATGGCAATTTCCCATTTTTTAAAAAAAGTGTCTGAATAATTGTTCATGATTCTGAGTATTTCTTTGTGGGCAGATACCATGCATCCCTGACTCACTATTATACCTCTAGTACTTAACAGAATTCTAGTACATAGCAGGTTCTCCACAAATATTAGTGCTGTACCCTACTTATTCTTCACTCATGCTTATTATTACAACATTAATTTTCATTTTTATAGAACCATGCATATGCTTTTTTTAATTTATTTTACTTTGTGGTTCAAACACAACACAATCATAGAAAGTTCCAAGTCCTGAAGAGATAATTGCTCAAACAATATAAACCTTCAGATGAGGTTCTAGGTCGAGAAATACTACATCTGAGGTTTCTTAAAAGCATTGGAATCTATGTTAATAACTTTCTTGACCCAGAAACCTTTCTGATTATTGAAGATTGTGTTCCTGCAGCATCTAGTGTCAAGATTATTATTTCATTAATATTATAATTTATATCATATATAAAAGCACTGCTCACCCATAAATGACTCAGGGATCTGAGAGGAAGAGGGGGCAGAACGATTGTAAGAGCCATGGTAGGGGAGAGAGAGAGAAAAATCTCTCTCTCTTTCTCTCCTTGAAAATAAATAAAAATACTTAAAATGAAACAAGACAAAAATATGTAAAATTGAGATCTGGCATGTTCAGTGTGGTATGGCCATAGACATGTAAAATTAGATTCATGATGCTGAGCCTTGTTTTATATACCTGGTGATCATTAAAGTTCCTTATATACTTTGAATAAATATTAATGACTTGTATATGGCCTCTGAGTATTTCTTTCTTTTCTATAGGAAGCCTTTCACTCTCGTGAACTTTTCTTTGTTGTGTGTAGGCTTTTTAGTCTAATATAATCTCATGTGCCATAAGTTTGCTTTTGTTCTGTTGACTTTTAATGACATATCTAAAAGTCATTCCTCAGAGTAATGTCACAGAGAATATGCACAAAGCTAACTATATTCTTACCAAGATCCCCAAGAATTGCACTCACTTGTATTTACTATGAATTTTAATATTAATGTACTATTAATTTACATTTACTATTATTGTTAATGAAGTAAAACTAAGCTTCAACACCAAATCTTGCACACAGATATTTATAGCAGTGTAGCAATAATTGCCGTTAAATAATGTATGGTTCTAAATAAATGACATTCTAGAAGATGTAAGACTATAGCAACAATAAAAATGTTCATTGGTACCAGTGCTTAAGGGTAAGAAATGATAAATGAGTAAGAAAAGATAGATGAGTAGATTTTAGGACAATAAAACTATTCATGGTAGAAACAGGTCCTTATATACTTATATACACCAATGAGTTAAAAAATTAAGAGTAAACAATACTGTAATTGTGAACTTTGGGTGATGTTGATATGTCAAACTTGGTTTATCTATGTAACAAGGCTCCACTCTTATGAAGCATGTTCATAGTAAGAGAATCTGAGAGGGTTGAGGACAAATGGATTTAGTACAAAATCAGACTTTCCACTCAAATTTACTATGAATCTAAACTTTCTCCAAAAATAATGTCTAAAAGTACATGCTAGGTATGGAAGCATATGGTTGTAATCCTACCTCTTGAGAAGTTGAGGCAGGAGGATTATAAGTGCTCAGGAAAGCTATATCTCTGGAGGATAGCTTTCATGAACTCCCTGTGCCTTGTGAGTTTCATGAGTTCCCTGTGTCTTGAGCCTCCCTGCTTTTTCTAGGAAGAAATGGTTCAGTTCAGAGAAAACAGCTACACAGAGAATTACATCAGTCACATGCCCTGCATGCAGAGGGAAGCAGAGGTAGAAGATTAGTAATCCTTACCCAGGAGGGGGACATCTTTTCTATCTTTTTCAATACCTTCAGATTTTCCTTCTTTATCAATTAAGGAGTTTCTATCTTCTAATAGTGATAACAAAAAAGGACTGTAGAGTCTCAGGTTCAAAGGGAAGTCTTAACTCATGGTAGGTGTTGAGCCTGGTAGCAGGCTTGAAGGCAAGCCTCATTGAAGTCACTTTAGTTCATTGATCTGTGAGCCTTTCCAAATGTTTTAGTGTACTGGCAAAAAAGTATAAGGCTTGAAAATTGAAGGGTAGACCCTGAAACATTGTATAATATGAGGATACCCAATAGTGAATGTCCTTGAAGATGTATCCTACTTTCTTAGCTTTAACATAAAATTAGTAAACATACCTTTGGAAGACCATCAACAATAGAAAGACAGAAATAAGAGAAAACTTCCAGTAAAGAAAAAAATTGAAAGAAATATGGGAATATACAGTTTATATAGATCAAATCAAGATCACTAGCATACTGCCTTCTCATATGTTTATTATTTATTTGTTTTAGCTCAGCTTGGATTTTTACTTTCTTCAAGGCAATGGAGTCAGGGAACAGCATGACGGTAAACTGACTAGACACAGCTCCTTAGCACAACTGTTCTATCTTTGCAGATTGGACTGTAGAGTCTCATGGATCCAGGCCAGGATGTGATGTTGAGTTAGTTAATTTCTAATGACTGTTGTCTTCTGCTCCAGGTAACCTGGTTCCATTGGCCATTCATAGCCCCTTCTGGAATGTACAAACCATCGGTCTAAGTCGATTGAACTCTCACATACCTTGTGGTGATATTTTGTCAACATCATGCATATATCATTAAAATATTTTAGTATATGGCTTCATATGATGCTTTCATACACTGTTTCTCACCTCTTCTCCTTTTCTGATGGTTTCTTCTCCCTTTTGCCCTCCCCTTCCTTGGTCACCTTTCTGATTCCACACTACATGTTTCTTTTTGTCCTTTTCTCCTTCTCATCACTTCTTTTCCCCCTCTCTGGTCTCTTATCTGAAATCATAGCCCATTCTCAGTCTCACAACCTCTTATCTACAAAGATCAAATCAAAATGGATCAAAGACCTTTATGCAAAGTCATGAATGCTGAAAATATGAATGCTGAAAATATAGGCAACACACTGGAAGTTTTAGATTTGGGGAAGAACTTTCTGAAGAAGACTCAAATAACACTGGAAATAGTCCCAAGGATCAAAAAAGAAATGCATGAAATTAAAGGATTTCTTCATAGCAAAGAAAATTATCCAAAAACAAAGAGCCTATAGAATGGTATTTTGTTTGTTAGTTACTGCTCTGACAAGGTATTGACATCTAGAGTACATAAAGAAACCTACACTCTGTGAAGCCTACACTCAAAAAAGAAAAAAAAAAAGACTTCCCGCCAATAAATGGGTTGATGAAATGAACCTCATGACCTCATGTAGCTTTAACCACTTTAACTTTCACTTGTAGCTATCAGTGGGCATATTGATGCACACTTACAATTCCATAATTGTGGAGGCAGAGGCATTGGGGATTATGAGATCAAGGTCAGCCTAGGCTATTTAGTGAAAAGTTGTCTCATAAACAGAAAAAAAATAGAAATAAGAAATTTTCCCTTTTATTTTGCTGGCTTTGTTCTTTCCAATTTACCATGTCCACAACCACTATGACTATAGCAGTAACCATTATCATATTCTATCAATTCTATCAATATTGCTGTGAACAATATTGTTTAAGGTTCCTTAAGGAGAGCATGTTTTCTTCTGCTAAGGAGGTTATAGACCAGAAGCAGACTCAGTCCAGAAAACTCAGAGCTAATTCAAATTGGATAGGAATTCGTGTAATTATAGCCAGAAGGCTCCAAACAGTGCTTAAAGATAATAGGTGAGCTGAGACCTAAGGAAGCAGGAGCTACTTTGGTAATGAAGAGAGCAGCCACTACAGTGAGGAGGATGCAGTTAGTTGTAGATGGGCAGCTTCATATGTCTGTCCATGAATTCCAGAAGGCTGATTGCTTTGTGTGCCTTTTCCACATTTCACAATCTCACCAGAACCCTTTGTAAATATCTAACATTTTTCAATGCCTTGCTCATCCTCCTCACTTCTTGTTCCCTCTCATGGTCTTCTATCTGGAATTAAACCATACTTGGTCTCACCTCCCTATATTTACATACATACCAACATGAAAAGTTAGATATAAGTAAAACATAAACATCATGTTTCTATAACTTCTAGCAACAAACAAGATGAGTTATTTTTCTCTTAGAGGTCAGTTTGAAGTAAAACATGGATTTCAAGTATCAAGTCATAGTAATATCACTGCTTTTCTCTTCCAAACAGAAGTTATGCATGCATGTAAAGACTACTAGGCTATCCATGGTCCCCTGCCCCAAGGACTGATCCAGATGGCCCACTGAGGAGGATACCCAGCTGATTGGGGATGGGGAAGAGGAGCATTGGGGAACTGGGGATTACAACTCACTGTTTGCCCATTAAATAATGTAACTCATTATGGACAATAAAAAAGAGAGGAAAAAAGAATATAGAGCAAAGAACTGTAGTGAAAGTTGGAAATTATTTTTAGTTAGCATGAGATACCTTATTAAGAGTGGTGTTAATTTTCAACAGAAATCTCTCGAGAATGAAGGTAAATTGCTTGCTTGAAACCATGTTTTGTCTTCCACCAATGGAAGAAAATTATTATGAAAACCTGTCTCTACTGTTCCAATACTTTTAGGCTCATCACCCAGGATATTGACTGTTTCTTTTGTTTTACCAAATATAAACCCTACAGTTGTTCAAAGTAAATCAAATAATATCCCCATGGAAACAATATTTAATCTGAGAGAATAAAATAGCATGGAAAACATTTGAAAATGGCAGTCAGTGTGTTTTGTGTTTGTGTGTGTGTGTGTGTGTGTGTGTGTGTGTGTGTGTGTGTGTACTTCAAGTCAATGCCATGATGAATCCTGCCTATCATAATTCATTTCTTTCAAAAACTACTATTTTCTCTTAGTATATTATCTATTTCTTATTCCCTAAGAAACTATGTTCAAATGTTCCCAATAGGTTTAGCCTTTGTGTTTACATCACATATTCCTTACCTTAGAATTCTATTATTTGTTCATCTTAGCTTTAAAAAAAACAGGATGCCTGAAAAATGTAAAAGTGCTCTGGTAGAAACATTCTCATAAATCCAATGCAGAGGACTACTTCATAAAATGTGAAAACAAACAAAAAACAAAAACCTCAACAAACAGAGAATGTAGCCTGAGTGGTAAGAATTATATACAACAAATACAAGCATTGGATATCAGTTTCTGTTACTAGACTAAGGACTGACAAAAAGGTATTATTGTGAATGTAACATGGATAATACACTCTGACCTTGCAGTTTCTTTCCACATGTAAACAGTTAGCTGTATTCTAGTTTCTACTTGATTGAGGTAAACTTGTCCCTTCGCTCTCTGTTTTTTTTTTAATTTTAGAATGTTAACCTGACTGATAGAACTTGTACAGGTCTCTATAGAGAGATATAGTGAGCATAGGAACACAAAATTATATTTAACCAAATGAGGAATCTGGAGAATAGGATATTAGTAATGCCATCTCAGAGTTTTGGAAAAAACAGGTCAACATTCTGGATTATCTAGTTTCTATTTTTAGTAGCCTCCCTGTCAGACGTTCGCATAGTGCATCTTTTCTTGGGAGCCCAAGAGTATGGGATCCGGTGCATCTTGCCCTAAATCCCCATTTCCAATCAAAGGTTCCCCCTCACTGAGTGGAATACTTTGCCGAATTTAATGGCTGTTGATTGACTCCCCCAGGCCCAGGCTCCTTCATTGCATAATTGCTCCTTTCTTGGTTTGCTGTTCTCTCCCAGTAGGAACTGTATCCAGCCTATTCATGGCCGCAGACTATGTTTCACGCCAATGGTCTCTTTACTCCAGTTATCGCAAATCAGCTTCCCCTGGCAGCTTGTATCTGCTAACCTATACTGTTCTAACTCTCCAATGGAGATTGTATTTGTATTTTTCAGGATATAGCGAGTGAGCTGTGGCCCATATAACTCTACCACCCGACAGCAGGCCAAAAGATGAGACCATGGCAAGAGATGAGCCACCACAGTCATATTGTGGAGGATCCATATGGAACCCTGCAGAGAAGGACGGGATGAACAAGGGACC